>CAUYON010142064.1:0-44613 GCA_963573935.1 Arctocebus calabarensis
GCCGGGCGTTGTGGCGGGCGCCTGTAGTCCCAGCTACTTGGGAGGCAGAGGCAGGAGACTTGCTTGAGCCCAGGAATTGGAGGTTGCTGTGAGCTATAATGCCACGACACTCTACCCAGGGCGACAGCTTGAGGCTCTGTCTCAAAAAAAAAAAAAAAAAAGCCATGTGGTTTAGTGAAAAGACAAACAATAAATATAAAATTATAATCTTTCCCAACCCTCCCTCCCCAACCTCCACCACACTCATCTTCTTATAGTGAAGAAATTAATTTTCCCTTCCTCTGTGCTCCTATGCTACTTTGCTTACATTTATTTATAGGAGTAACCACATTTTGCCTCACACGATAGTTATTTTTTGCCTCATTTTCCTAGTAGGTCATAAATCCTTGAGGATACAAAACATCTTATTCATCTCTGATTCCTGCCAGGAAGCATCACTTATCAATAAGTGAATTGGACATAGTGAACATTCATATTGTCAAAGGCAACAATGTTCTGTGATCATGCTGCTCCTGAAGTCTAAAAACTGCTGAAAATTCAGAAATTGGGCGGGAGATATTTTTAGGCTCCAAGATATTATTACAGAAGAGGAATTCTCTCAAAAAAAATATGATTTGTTTTCTGTCTCCAGGGACAATTATTTAAAGCTCCGCAGGACCTCACCTGTACTCAAGAGATACTATTTTCCTTTTCTCTTGGTTGATGTGGCCACTAGCATTTGTGAATTGGATCCACCACCATGCGATACAGAGCACCTTGGGCAGGTGATTGGTGGGTCTGATGTCCAGTCCATATGTAGACGTTTTTATCTCCTGCACCAATTCCCAATCCAAAGAGTTCTAGTCTAGGAAGCAGGACTATTAAACTGTTACAAGTCACAGAGAATTTAGATAGAAAACAATGCTCAGGGCCACTTTCTCTTGCTGAGCAGTGTTGGGGTTTGGAAGGGGGAATGTGGCACACATAGAAGCTTGACTGACTCCTGTGCAGAAAACTTTTAGACCATGATCTGATTTCCAAGAAGCCCACTTCTCTGTAGGAAAGTCCTTAGGTAAGGGGAGGAATTAACTTAGTTCTCACATTCCTAGCAAATTGCTAGCTTGGATTGCTTTTTATTTCATTTCCTGGGTTTTCTTTTCTGTAATAAATGTACTTAAAAATTAGAAATGTTAAAAAATATGGACAATAGAAAAATGTTTCCAGGAAAGATAGCACCAAACATTGTATGTGTAATGTTTCACTTCCCATCACTCACTGCCTCTTCTCTGTCCTTCGTTATCTCTGGAAATGCAAGAAGTCCAGGGATCTGTCAGAGAAGCAAGAGGGTGTGGCTGAAATGAGCCATGTCACTGGACATCCCCTGCAGTTGGCCTGCTTCATATATAATTGAAATTACCTTGTGTTCTATCAACTCCCTGGGGCCCCAGAAAAGGGACATGTGAAGGAAGTTTGGAAAAGAGCAACAAAATTATTAAGGAACCAGGAGGTTGATTTATGAGGTACATTGTGAGAGCTAAGAACATGTGACTTGACTAAACAATGACTGTCTGAAAACACAACAAATATCTTTGAGTGTGCAGAGAAGGCCATGACCAAGGGCAAAAGAGGCAGGGAGTGGTCTTAAAGATGGTAACATCATAGGCACTGACTTTCTTTCATTTTTTGTTTTAGATTCTTTTTAAATGACACATAATAATTTTACAAATTCATGGGGTTTGATGTGATGTTTACTTACATATGTACCATATCAGATAAAGAGACAGACAGACAGATATAATTAATAAGCATACCCACCCCTTCAAACACTTGTGATTTCCTTGTGATGAGAACATCTAAAGTCTTCTCTTAGAGCTATTTTGAAGCATATATCATTGACTGCAGTCACACTGCTGTGTAACAGAACCCCGGAACCTGTTCTACTGAAACCATGACTTTGCACCTGTCCATCAACCTCCCTCTCCCATCCTCCCTTCCCTCTGGCCCTCCCCATCCTCTAGAAACTTCTATTCTACTTTCTACCTTTATGACATCATTTCATTTTTAATATGGGGGCTGGGCTGGGGGCCTGGGGCCTGAGCTTTATATTTCAACTTCCTACTATAGAAGTAAGACACAATATTTTCAGAAATCTTTTATAATAATTGAAAAGATAACACAATAGCAATATAAACAACATTTTACCTTTATAAAAGGTAAGACCCTTTTCTAAATGTGCTCTAGGGAGGAGTCTATTACTTAGACTGCTAAGTAATAAGAATCTAAATCAATTAACAGCCTATCTAAGAAAGAAAAGGCAAAAATGAGCCTTGTCTTATCTGGGGTGAGAGTGAGAGAGGAATGGAAGAAATGAAGGAAAAAAGAAAATCGACCAAAGTGGGAAATTTCTCAGATCATGACGCCATAGGTGTTGTAACACTGCAGCAGGCTGCATTTGTGGTGATGCTGGTGTGAGCAAACCTACTACTTCACTATCAAGTGTATAAAAGCATAGCCTGCACGGTTATATACAGTACACAAACAATGATCATAAATGACCTTGGTGGGCAGGCCATCCCAGCAATTCAAAAGAGCCTCTAATAAAGTCTCTGACCTTCCCAGAGACCTCAATTTCCACATGGTTTATTTCAAACAGGAGGTCATCGGCCTGTATTCTGTTCTTTAGGTGCCAGAGAAGATCCAGAGAAGCTTCATGTCAGAGGCAGGTGAGTGGTGGCTGAGGGGACTCACTGAACCTCTGCTGTAGCTGTGGCACAAACAGCCTCCAGCTCTTTCTCACCTCATCTTACACAGAGCAGTGACAAGTGACAAAACTTAAAGCGAGGTTTAAAAGTATCTCAAAGGACCAACAACAACTGACCACTTGCCTGATCCTAAGGGAGGTCCTGGGGATGTTATGGTGACTCTGACACCCTCCCTGTCCTCAAGTGCTCCCTGGGTAGGAGAGGGAGGCAGAAAGAGCAAAAGACACTCACAGTCATGGGCCACATAACACTGTTTCGGTCAAGTACAGACCACATATACAACAGCGGTCTCATAAGATTAGAAAGGAAATGAAAAATTCCTCTTGCCTAGTGACAGCGTAGCACACTTATGTGTTTGTGGTGACCCTTGTGTAAACAAACCTACCACGCTCTCAGGCATATAAAAGTATAGCACATACAATTATGTTCAGCACATACAGTTGATAATGATAATAGGCAATGATGTTACTGGTTGATGTACTTACTATACTATATTTTTGTCATTATTTTAGAGTGCACTCCTTATACTCATGAAAAAAAAAAGTTAACTATAAAACAGCTTCAGGCAGGTCCTCAGGAGCTATTCCTGAAAAAGGCATTGTGATCATAGGAGCTGTCAGCTCCCTGCGTGAACATGTGTGTGTTGTCCTGAAGACCTTCTGGTGTGGACAAGATGCGAGGGTAGAAGACGGTAATGTGGATAATCCTGGTTCTTTGTAGGCCTCGCCTACTGTGCCTTTGTGTCTTAGTTTTTAACCAAAAAAGTTTTAGAAGTAAAAAAAAAAAATATGTTAAAAATAGCAAAAAGCTTATAGAATGAGGAAATAAAGTACTTTGTACAGTTGTTTTTGTGTTTTAAGCTGTTATTACAAAGGAATCAAAAGTTTTAATAATTAAAATTTATAAAGTTTAGTAATTAAAATTTGTAAAGGAAAAATGTTACAGTAACCTAAAATTATTATTGAAGAAAGAAAATGTTTTTGCTAATTTAGCATAGCCTAACATATGGTGTTTCTGAAATCTATAGTAGCCGGCAATAATGCCCTAGGCCAGTGGTTCTCAACCTTCCTAATGCCCAATGTATTTTCATTGTTACAAAGGGGTCCATGACCCACAGGTTGAGAACCACTGCCCTGGTGCCTGTGGCTCAAACAAGTAGGGTGCCGGCCTTGTGCCGGAGGTGGTAGGTTCAAACCCAGCCCTGGCCAAAAACTGCAAAAAAAAAAAGAAAGAAAGAAAAGAAAAGAAAACCATGCCCTAGGCCTTCATGGTCACTCACCACTCACTAGACCACCCAGAGGTCTACTTCTGCAAGCTCCGTTCAGGGTAAGTGCCCTAGACAGGTGTATCATTTTTTATCTTTTACATACCATTTTGACTGAGTCTTTTCTATGTTTAGATATGCTTAGACACACAAATATGTACCACTGCGTTACAACTGCCTACAGTATTCAGTACAGCAACCTGCTGAACAGGTCTGCAGCTTAGGAGCAAGGAGCTATACCATACAGCTTCTGTGTGTAGTAGGCTACACATCTATGTCTGTGTAAGTACACTCTGTGCTGCTCACACAACAATAAAATTGTCTAAGGAGGTATTTTTTAGACTTCATCACCATCCATAAGCAATGCATGACTGTAATTATTATCCTGTGAGTTAAAAGATACAAGAGCTAAACTCTGCATCCCGGACCTGCACAGAGGCCAATGGCCATCCCAGCAGAGAGGATTGCAGAGACCACATCCTGGAGGCAGTGAAGCTTGACATCATATCATCCTCAGATGGTTTCACTTTCAATTTACAGTTGTTTTGGGGTGGAGATCTTATCCAGGAGCATTCAGGGCAGATGATAGGGTGGATGGATATGTACTGTTGGGCTTGCCAAGCTTGCTTTCATTTCCAAGAATAAGCCCTTCCTCCTTAGAGAATGGAAATGGCTCTTTCTCCCCATTCTGGGCATGTGGTGTTGGCTAATGCCCCTTCTTTCTCTGTCCTTGTCTACGTGGATAAGCACAGAGTGAGCCCATCCAACTTCGTTGCTGAAACTTTCTAAGTTGGGCCTAAGAGAGAGGGACATTCTTTCTGTGGTGATAAGGTCATAAAATAGAAATTTGAAAGACTATTCTTCCCTTATATGGAAGCAGCTGGTCTGCATGGGGACAGACTATAGCTGACAACACAGAGAAACAGTGAGGACAGCTGGAGAGAGGAAGTCTTGTTGGCCTTCAAGGCTCTGATCCCACCTGCCTGTGAGACCCAGCTGCGCCACTCTACTTCTGTTACATGTGGAAGATCACAGCATCTTTCCAATAAAGTCCTCTGCTGAAACTAGTGCTAGTTTGGTTTTCATCTCTTGCAATTAAGAGTTCTGAGCAGTATTTACTTTAGTAGTGGCATCTTAACATTTTCATTCTTGTCTTGAAGTCCTATTATCCTCCCCGTTTCCAAGAAGAATCAGCCTAACCTCAATGTTACCAATTTCTTCTTGTTTCACCTCGGTCTATTTATATCACACTTTGAAAACTTGACCAATGCTCCTCGCTTCCCCACTGTGCTCCTGGCTGCCCCCTATCAAAGTTTCCCCCAAACTACCTCACTGTAAAATGCTGTCAACCAAGAGCCACAACCAGGGAATCCAACTGAGTGTGTCAAGTGTTGGGTTGGGAATTTGTTTATTTTTTAAGCACAGGCTGGTTGATTCTGACAGGCAACCAGATGGGGGCATCACCAGGCCAGATGATCCTTAAAGCCCATTAACTTAAAGACAATACAAGGTTCAACAATCAAGTTCATGAACTCATCCTAGAACAAGCGCTACACACCTAACTGCTGACTATCACTACAGTCACCTTTGAAGCTCTTCCTCCCCTTGGCCATCTGGTGACTGCAGTGATATTCAGCAATGAGGTATTGTAACATTTTTTTTAGAATGATATTGTAAACTTAATTGTCATAATACCTTGTATGAACGTCCTGCTCAGGAAGGAGTGTGAATTAACTATTCAGTCTCTCTAGTTAAGTTCTGAGTGCTGCTCAGTCTACTCACCTCAAAGAATGAATTATTGGAGGTTTGGGAGCAAGTCACAGAAGTTCCTAGCTGATCCAAGGCCTATTCTCAAGAGGCTTGAGATGATTCATTTTCTGGGGGTGTTACAGGGCAGGCCAGGCCCCCTCCATAAGCTTCCTTTATTTCCTTCATGCTGGAGATAGATGACACAGAGACAATAAATTGTTGTTGTCGTCATCGTTGTTGTTGTTTTAAGTCTAAAATTACATCACAGGCCTATGTAACTTTCCTTGAAAGGCATCCTTGCAAAGCAGCTCTTCTCCAAGGAGCTAGGCACAGTTTTCCCAGGAGCAGCAGCATTATTTCAGAACCTTCAAGCAATGTCACGTTTGGAGCAATCAAGTTGCTCTCTGGTTTTCATGGGGGATGGCAAACATGTTCCAGCAGTCATAGTTCAAAAGTGGATGCCAGGTGGGAGGGATATTTGATTTGATGAGGAGTAAGGCACGTGAAGCAAGTTCCCCCCTCCCTGCCTGCCTAATTCTAGAGGGTTTTCAGAGCCGCTGAGCTGAACTCACCTGGTAAGTCTCAAAGGCTCCTTGATTTGCACGTGTGGTCTTTCCTATTTGCACGATACAGCAGGTGTTTCAAGATTTTCCTCTGCCAAGAAGGAAGTTTTTGTTTTATTTTGTGGTGTTTTATTTTTATTGTATTACGTTTTACTTTTATTTCTACCAAACCTGTGGAAATTGGGGCTGAGGATTCAGTGAAGCCCCGAATGATTACCGTCAAAAGAATTTTTCCAATTGGTCAACAGCATCCCTCATTCTGACAAAGCGTTTCTTTTCCTCTCTCACGCACGCACACTTTTTCTCCTATTTCTCTTCTTTGCTCCCTCTCAGCACATTCAGTGAATGCCCCAAACGGTGACAAACTTGCATGTGCTTCCCTTATGACTAACCCCCCGGGCCTCCTGCCAGTCCCCTACAGATGGCCCCAAACTTCAGGCATCCCGTTCAGAAAGCCCCCCGTTTGCAGCGCTGGTCACTGGGCAGGGTGGAGGAGGATGGAGGGGAGCGGCGGTGTCTTTGTCCTGGGGGAAGGCGAAGCCACTTCCAGGAGGAAACAGGCGTTTCCTTCCCACGCGCTGGAGGGAGCCCTGGGTCCCGGCCGCGGAACTCCACCCTGCCCCTCCCCGCCCTCTGGGAAAAGCCAGTCGCCACACACAGGCACACGCAGGCCCGGCGCCGCGCCCTAAGGAGAGCGGCACCCAGGGCCAATTGCCATGGCAACGCCACTGTTCGTTCCACTTCCCCACCCAGCCGACCCACCCCCTTCCTCCCTGCGCTGCAGCCAACCGGCTTGTGCGCGTCCCAGGAGCGCGCTATAAAACCTGCGCTGGTGACGCCGGCGCGAGCGGCCAGCGCCAGACCTGGGGGAAGGCGAGCGGTGCCAATCTCCAGCGGAGAAAGTCTCTCTTTTTTTTTGCAAAAGCGAGAGAGAAAAGCCTAAGCATGCACAGTGTGCAGAGCATGAGCCTCTGTCTGCAAAAGCGGCCCCTCTGCCTGGCCTTCTTGCTTCTCCATCTCCTGGGACAGGTAAGGGGCGCGCCCTTAAGATGTCCCTGTTTACTTTGCCTTCCTAGGTGGCCTCCGCTTGGTCCCCGGGCTCGCTCCACTTCCAACTGTCGCTGCTGAGGAGTTTCTCTTTCTTGTCTCACCTGCCTCCAGGTCGCTGCGGCTCAGCGCTGCCCTTCCCCGTGCCCGGGCCAGTGCCCCACGACGCCGCCGACCTGTGCCCCCGGGGTGCGCGCGGTGCTGGACGGCTGCTCCTGTTGTCTGGTGTGCGCCCGCCAGAGGGGCGAGAGCTGCTCAGAACTGGAGCCGTGCGACGAGAGCAGTGGCCTCTACTGCGACCGCAGCGCGGACCCCAGCAATCAGACTGGCATCTGCATGGGTAAGCCCGCGGCTAGGCGGTTTGACCCGGGCTCCCCGCAGCCGGCCGGAGCTGCGCCCTCCCCTAGCTTTCCGCCCCTTCCCGGGGGGCAATAAGCTGATAATAAGAATGCAGTAAGTGACTTTTACAAGTACTTACTGTGTGCCAGGCATGGTGTGAGGACACTTGCGGCTTTGATGAGGGCCAGAGCCGGACAGGAAACCATGGAGGAGGGAGGCATTCGGCACTTGCCTCCCCATACAAGAATCCAGGGGGGAGAGAACCAGAGTGAAGGACCAGTGAAATCATTGCCTCTGGACCTTTCTAGGAGGGGCGACATTCCGACACTCGGGGCTCATGGAAGCCCGCGCTTACTCGCTTATTCACAGGGGCTCACAATTCCCCTCACTGCAGCCCAGCAGGTTTGTTTTCACACCCGTAACGTCCCTTTTGAGCCAAAGCAGCCCCAAGTCTCCTGGGACAACTATGTAACCCTTTTGGTGGCTGCAAGTAAAATAAAATGCAGGCAGCTAGCCAAGCCAGGCTCCCAAAATGTAAGCAGTCAGGGGTCGATTTTCCACGTGGTTCACCATTGCAGTGGGAGGTTCTGTCCCTGCCCCCTAGGTAGGAGGGCTTTTATTATTTTCTCTAAGTTAGTGATGTTTTTTGTGCTTGAATGCCAAGAAATCCTAATGTCCTTCCCCAATTTGACCAGTTAACCTATTTTGGAGAATATGGAGTGCACGGAAGCCTAAGGTGTTGGGGAGGGAGAGTCTAGGAAAGACTTGCAGCATGGCTTACCATTGGGAATGAAAGCTATGGGGCCTGGGGAGGATCACTTCAAAGTTGCTACCTCATGCATAAAGTGAGTAGCAGGACTGGATGACTTTAAAGGTTGCTTCTTGCTCTGGGAGACCTTTATGAGGGCCTCTGTCTACTGGAGGTGTAAGAAACTGCCAGAACTACAAAGGAACAACTTGGGGTTTGGTGTGCATCCTCTAGATCCTACCTCGCTTCTCCAGTGCATCCTGTTCTTGTTTTCCTCTCTCCTTGTTCCTCTCTGCTTCACTTCCCCCATGTTCTAGCGGTAGAAGGAGACAACTGTGTGTTTGATGGGGTCATTTACCGCAGTGGAGAGAAATTCCAGCCAAGCTGCAAATTTCAGTGCACCTGCAGAGATGGGCAAATCGGTTGTGTGCCCCGCTGTCAACTGGATGTACTACTGCCTGAGCCTAACTGCCCGACTCCAAGAAAAGTTGAGGTGCCAGGAGAATGCTGTGAAAAGTGGATTTGTGGCCCTGATGAGACAGAAACTTTGAGAGGTCTGACCCTTGCAGGTGAGAAACTTAGTGTACATGGGGGGTGCACAATACAGAGTAAATACAGGCATGAAGCATCTGTGATCTTTTGCATTTGAGGGGAGAAACTGGGCTCAGTTTTTGGCCACTGAATGGTGGATTCCAGATTACTTACTGAAATTAAACACATCCCATCTATAAATCCAATGTAAGTTGCCTGAAGTATGCCACATTTTCTCTTAAAGAAGACCTACCCAATTCAGTTGCTCTTATGTCTCATTTTTGTCATACTGGATTTGTATCTTAGTCCATCCACCTCACTTGACCTTTATTAGCACTACAAAAATGAAATTAAACATCCTTTTTCTTTTCTGGATTCTATATACTACCTGACCCCTCAACATTAGCCTCCATAATGAATGCTACTTACCCCTAGACAGCTGTCACATACACGCACACAAATCATCTTTCTAGTTACTGTGGGAAAGGTTCAGATTTAGGATCTTTGTTTTGTTCTTATTTCTTTTAATCTTATAAATTAACAGGGGGGTTGAGGGAGAACCTCAAGAGGCAGTAGAGATTATTTTAGGAGCCATTAATCAGCCAGATGGTTAATAATAGCAATATGCCGAGTTATATGGTATTTCTGAGCTCAGACACTGTCAGCATGTCTTAGAGATAGGAAAACTGCCATGCAGAAGAGGACACATGCCCCAAGCCATGCATATTTCATGTTGTGACTGAACTTTTCATGATCAAAATTCAAATATCTGTATCCCATAATCAAAACTACCCATTCTACCTTCCTAAAGCAAAGTAATGTTTTCATTACTATTTTGACTTGCCTGGTTTACTGACTTGTCACAATTAAAATTGTATCATGGTCCTTTTTATATAGAAAACACGTGTTGAAATCATTTTAGTTCAATGGTTGTTGATGCTATACTGTTCTGTGCTCCTCAAAGTGCTAAAGTACTAAATGACAAGTTATCTTAAGCGTGTTAAGGTCATAAGGATTTCTCAAAGGCCTTTCTCTGGCATTGTGTACTTGTTAGGGGTGTATGAATAAGAAGATCTGGTTCTGTCTCCCTGGAGCAGGTGTAGGCACAGGGCTGAGTGAGACCCACTTTCTAATGATGCTGAAATACCTACTGTGTCCATTCTCACATTGTACCCAATAGAGCTGTTGTTATTTCTACATTCCATAGCCTATAGGCCAGAAGCCACCCTAGGAGTTGAAGTCTCTGACTCAAGTATCAACTGCATTGAACAGACCACAGAGTGGAGTTCATGTTCCAAGAGCTGTGGCATGGGTTTTTCCACCCGGGTCACCAACAGGAATCGTCAGTGTGAGATGGTGAAGCAGACTCGGCTCTGCATGGTGCGTCCCTGTGACCAAGAGCCTGAGGATATAACAGAGAAGGTAGGAACCCAGAGGAAACCTATGACCCTGAAGGCAGAGGCCTTGGCTTCGTGGAGCCTGGGCTTCCAAGAGTCACTGTGACACGGACTGAGAAGTGAGCTCTAACTGGAAGTTAACCCCAGAGAAAAGGCAGAGAGGTTCCTGAAGCCAGCCTGAGCACCTGTTTTTTATTCTCTTTAAAGTATTGAAATGCCCCAAGCAACTCACAGCTGATTGATAGGTAAAGATAATACCTGTAATAATTTCCCAGGTAGTCTAAAAAATCTCATTCCATTGCTGGAGAAAGTTGGCTACCCAGTTGTCAAGCATGACTGATGTAAGAGTGCTGAGTTCTGACCTCAGTTCACTTCAGCCCTTCGGTTTAGTCTTCATGAAAAAACAGGATAGAGACTATGTTTGTCTTGTTCACCTCTCAGTCCACCCCCTACCGAGTATATATTATTTGCTTGATAAACAAGCGTTGATAATTAAGGGAGTTGGGTGTCTGGGAATTATTATTAGTATTTTTAAAATCCTAGTGGAAATAGTATATTTGCCAGCATAAGGCAATATGTACCAAACTAAATAGCACATTCCTCTTTTCCTTTTCTCCTTTCTTTTTTTTTTTTTGTTCCTGGAATTATATCAACTAAGTGTGTTAAGGCTGCGAGTAAGACATGCAGGTCAGAAGCTCTGATTGGTTCCTGATGACATCACAGGCCTTATTAGCAGATCACTATATCAGATAAATGCAATACCCAATTTGAACCACCCAATTTGAACCGTTATATGGAGCCTTATAAGACTAAAATAAAACATCTCCTAGCAATTTAAGATTTACGTATTTCTACACTGAGACAATGTCATCTGAGATTTAAGAGCACAACTGTGGAGCCAGACAGCTTGACTTTAAATTCTGTCTTCCCATATGATCTCCGACAATCTTCTTCAGTTGCAATTCCTTCTCCTATATAATGGGGCCATTAAAAGTACCTACCTCAGAAGTGTCACGAGGATTAAATAGAATGAATTTGCAAAGTGCTGAGCATAAATTAAGTACTCTGTTAAGGTTAGCCTCCATTACTTAACATTTCTAATTATTAGTAAAATGAAACAGTCTCTAGTGGTTGCATTAGTTATATGGATACTTAGTTACATGATTTTTTTTAAGTCCATCCTAACTATATGTTTCCTCCACCAGTTTAGAAAGAATGCCTAGACACACTTTATTTCTAAAATTATATCTTAAAAGATATACCTCCTCTACATTTAAGGAAATTCAAATATACATAACACAATCTTATAGTTTAACCCACACAAGCAGTATCTATCTATCTATCTATCTATCTATCTATCTCTCTCTCTCTCTCTCTCTCTCTCTTTCTCTCTCTCTCTCTCTCTCTCTCTCTCACACACACACACACACAGAAATGTTGCTGACACATGCCTTCTTGTGGCTATTGACAAGAACATATATGAAACAATAAATACAAGAAAAGGAAGAAACAAGTCCTTAATATACTCAAGGATACAATAACTTCTTTATTAAATAAGGTCTTTCCATCTCATGCCTCTAAAATTTGACATTTTCTTTTGTTTCTTTGCACAAAATTGCACTTCTTTCTATTAACTTGTTTAATATTGGGAGATATATTTAAGATATTTATTTATAGTATACTTATTTCAGAAAGGTTCTAGGGACTTGTTTGGCATATGGGGAAATACTAACATAGCCTTCTCACCCCACAAGCTATGGGCTATGCCTAGGAAGGTGAGCAGTGAGAAACTGGCAAATTAATAGATGAAGAAATCTAAATCAGAGATAAAACATAGTCACTTCTTTGCTGAATTATCAATATTGGGATTCCACATTAACTATTGCTAATGGACTCTTGAATGAATTCTCATCTTATGAATGAATTCCCTTCATGGAAATTAACCTTAAATGTCATTGTCTTGGAATTTCCTGAAGTCATCATATAATGGAAAGAATGGGCTTTATATCAGACAAAATATACTGTATGTTTTCTGATCACTTTAGCCCTTTGAGACTGTTTCTTCATCAATCAGACTTGGGCAATTGTTCTTTTTATGAAAAATTGTTCCTGATGTGAATGAATATTATTCATGAGGTTAAGTGACTTAATATCTGGGAAGTATTTGAAACATTAGTAAGCCAGATATACACCATTTGGCCTAAATAAAAAAACCTAAATATCAGGGCAGTGCCTATGGCTCATCGAGTAGGGTGCTGGCCCATATACCGAAGGTAGTGGTTCAAACCTGGCCTCGGCTGAACTGCAAAACAGAAAAATAGCTGGGCGTTGTGGTGGGTGCCTGTAGTCCCAGCTACTCCAGAGGCCGAGGCAAGAGAATCATCTAAGCCCAGGAGTTGGAGGTTGCTGTGAGCTGTGTGACACCATGGCACTCTACCAAGAGCGATAAGGTGAGACTCTGTCTCTACAAAACAAAATGAAAAATAAAAAAATAAAAAATAAAAAACCTAAATATCCATTTGGCTAAAATAACACCAAAGCCTGTTGTAGCAGCTTAAAAGATAAGTTTGTCATCGATAGCTTTCAGCTTCATACTCATTGCCTCAAGGTCAAAAGACGGTTGTGCACAATGAATCGTGTTACATTCCAAGCAGAAAGGAAAGTGAATGCAGGAAGCAATAAAGAATTATACTTGTCCAAAGGATGAAGGATGTCCCAGATTCCTTTGCGTTATGTATCATTGGCTAAAACTTTGTCACAAGGCCATTCCAAGTTCTCAGATAGTCTGTGGCAGCAAATATTTCTAGCTAACTACATTGCTCAAGCAAAATTAATGTTCTGTTAAAAAAGAAAAAAGACCAATGGATATTGGGAAGGCAACTAGCAGGTTATTCAATATCCCTAAAATGGTCCCTCGAAGGAATGGTAGCCAGTTCCATACTTCATTCCTTTTTTTCTTTCTCAGAAAGGAAAAAAATGTCTCCGCACCAAGAAATCCCTCAATGCCATCCACTTGCAGTTCAAGAATTGCACCAGCCTGCACACCTACAAGCCCAGGTTCTGTGGGGTCTGCAGCGATGGCCGGTGCTGCACACCCCACAACACCAAAACGATCCAGGTGGAGTTCCAGTGCTCCCCAGGGCAAACGGTCAAGAAACCAGTGATGGTCATTGGAACCTGCACCTGTCACACCAATTGCCCTAAAAACAATGAAGCCTTCCTCCAGGAGCTAGAGCTAAAGACTAGCAATGGGAAAATGTAACCTATCTATCTCTTAAGAAACATGATAGAAGCAAACTGCAGCTTCTGCATGACAGTTGCATGACCATCAAATGAGCATCAGAGAAATAATGAGGAACTTCATCCTTAAGTCCTATGTCTTTTCTATGACCATGTGAAGACATTTCTATCTCCCTTCTTTTTTTAAGGAAAGATATAATTAACTGTAAACTTGGAATCAAGGTAAGCTCAGGATCTGGCTTAAGGATGACTAACTTTCCTGTGGTTTTATGAGAAATGCAAATTTCTATAAATTTAGGAAAGGAGATATGTGACTTCATTTGTAGACTATATCACATTGTATTATTTTGTTGTGCACTAGTGAGATTCCAAGGAAATGTCACTGTCATGACACAGGGAAGTCTAGCATCCTATTGAACATGTTGTACAAATATTTCACCAAACCTTAACTGGAGGATTCTCTCTTGGGTTCCCTCTTTGGGCAGATCAACTCTGAACTTCTTAGCCCAAGATCCAAGGAAGCATATGGCTCTTCAGCATGAAGTCAAGGGACTTAATTTCCTCTTTAGTCGTACACTAAAGAAAAATGCCGTATCTACAGCAATGAAATGTTTTTTAAGTAGACTGGTGTCATAAGTATTCTCCACTTCAGAAAAATTAACTCCTTTCCAAGAGAAAGAAGCTAAGCTGAAAACTCCCAGTACAGAGACGAATGGGCTCTCACAGTCCTCATACATTTGTCTCCTGGAAGCTGCTGAGGCCCATTAATTAGTTTTTAATTCAGCAGAAGCAGGGCATATCAGCAGGGATCTGCTCATCAGTAAGATGAGAGGTTGCTCACAACCTCTGATGATTTTCGAATGTGTTTTGCATGAATTTTGAAAAAGAAAAAGTTAACATGAATGGCGGTAAGAGACCACAAATTTTATGGGAGTTTAGAATTATTGTAGACCTGCCCAAAGTGTATCTTTGGGCCATAATTATGAAAATTCACCGTCAAGACTTTTGTGTATCCATACATGTATGTAATTTTTGTCAGGCTACAAAGTAGGCTGCAGTGTTCAATTTATACATTCTTCTAATGTTACCAGATGTGTTCCACTTTTCTCCTTGAAAGTATTTATGAAAATATAAATTGTACATTTTGTAAAATATTTTAATTTTACTTGTCAGACTTCACTAAATAAACACAATTTTATTTCTGCGACTCTTATTATTTTTGGGCTTCCAAGTTGAACATTCTTTACTGAAAATATAAAATTAAAATTTATGAATTAAAGAGGACATCAGTCAATAGTATCTATGGAAAGCAAAATGGATATTTGTAGCTTACAACCTCTTACAAAGAAAACAAAAGTCAGCTCTTAACTGAGCTAGCTGATCCTCACTGCCACAGTCTCGGTCTCCAAACCATTTGTTCAAGCCAATATCTCAACCCTTGACATATATCCTTTTTGTGTGTGTGGCTGGACAGCCTGCCAGACACCACTATATCCTGAAATTTGAACTTGGTGTCTGAGTTTTCTTGGTGAGAAAACTCACCTCCCTGGCTGGGTAACTGCCATCCTCCCAGGTACCCAGCTTGAAGAGCCCACACTTTCTTGGTCATTCTGCTCTTGCCAGGTACCCAGAAAAGCATATTTCTAGTGATGCTGTAGAGCTGGGTCATACCAGGGCCACTATCTGGGCAGTATGAAAGTTGAAGTTAATAGTCTTATGTTTTGAAGCTTCTGGTTGATGTGACATGGTTCTAAAGTTCTTTAATTAAAAAAAATTTTTTTAATAAAGTTTTGTCTATTCACCACTTCACTTCTTCTATCTGCCTCCTCCTTCCTACTTCTTTCTTGAGGTGATTTCTATTTGTCCTTTGAGAGAAATTGGAAAGCAAACTTGACTTCTAGATGTTTATTTTCAGGTATTATCAAAATCAGCTAACCTTCCTTGCATATTTGCATTGAACACTGTACTTACATTGCATTATTTAACTTGCACATCAGCCCCGTGCATTGGGTGTTCTTCATATCCCCGTGTTACAGATGAGGAAACATTAAAAAAATAGTTAAAAGAAACTGGTGGATCTAGAATTCAAATGGAAGTCATTTTGCTTCTACTTTAAGCTACTACACTGGTTTGTGAAAAGATAATCCATCTTTGAGACTGTTCAACCCCATGCCCCATGTTGTTCATGATGGTAGAAAAAAAATTGGACATCCTCAAAGATCCAATACTATAGACTTGTCTGGGTTCATCAAAAACAAGCAATTTTTTAAACTGAAACTATAAGAAAAAATACAAGAAAATATAACCCCAAACCAACATAGAACTATTGAAAGAGTGATTTGATTTTGCTCAAAAGTATCTATGAACATGAATCCAAAGAGACGTAGAAAAGAATTTGTAAAAAGATATTATTAATGAATGGAGAACATACTGCCTTTACAACTAGAACAACAAAAATTAAGGCTGACATAAGATGTCCCTTCAAGCACAGTCCCCTTCCATCTTTCCTTACTCAACTGGTGAATTAACTGTCCCCTCCAGCATTCAAAATATTTATTAATTCATTGATTGTACTCATTCAACAAGTACCTACAGATTGCTTGTCTGTGCCCAGCATTGTTTTAGGTCCAGGGAACACAGCCATGGATAAAACAAACAATAAAAGAAACAAGTTTCCTCTTCTAGAATGTATGTTGGGGGAAAGCAGGCAAAGAAAAGGCAGAGAACATTGAAGGTAAGTTTCAAATAATGACTAAAGAAACCTAGAACAATCATCAAAACAGGATGATATAATAGAAAAATCTATGAGTGGCTAATTTAGTAGAAGGTAGTCAAGGAAGTTCTTTGTGAAGAGGTGACATTTCATCTAAATGACAAAGAGAAAGAGAAAGAATCTTCCAGTCAGAGTAACAACTAACGAAAAACAAAACAAGCAAAACAAAACAAAACAGTGCCAGGGATAATGTGCAAGTTTTAAGGAAGATCCATGAGGCTAAAGCACAGAGTGGGAGGGGAGGAAGGAGGTGATGTGCTTGCAGGGGCTTGAGTTTGTAAAACTTGCCAGAGTTCCACATATTTTACAACCGATTCTTTACATCTCCATTATAAGCATCTCGAGACCAAAAGTCTTAGTCTTCTTTGTATCTGCCCAAGTACACGACACACAGTAGGACCTCACTGCATACCATTGAATAAATGAATGAACAAATAAATAAATAAATGATCTCTGCATTGACAGGAAGCAGAAAGTTCTTTGAAATAAATGTTAGGCTTTTAAACTATCATTTTCATTATCACTATCACCTGGAGAGCTCTCCAAAATACATAAACACACACATACACTTGCATTTCTGAAATCATAATTAAAGACAGTTGCAAAAAGGTGGTGTGATGTACAATTATTTCTAAAGTTCAGAACATTCTAGGAACACAATAAGGCAAGAAACACTTATGGAGCAGAGTTTAGAGCTTCAGACAGAACAAGGGCTTGAGAATAATTCAAGCCTGAGTTTGAAAGCCAGGCCAATTCTTTTCTAGCTGTGGGATATTGGGTGATTTGTGCAGCTCTGAGTCTCCATTTCCACATCTGTAAGAAGTTCATCCTGGGCTTAGATGGTCTCTGGGATTCAGGACTTTTCACTTGTAAAATCTGGATAGTCCAAGACAAACTGAGAGGAGTCCATCACTCTAAATACAAGCCCAGTTGCAGCATTATAATGCATATTCCTAAGTACATGACTGTGGGGAACACATAGTAGGTTTGCAAATGAAAGCTTTTAAGACAATAAGTATTTAGAAGAGCAAAGCACTTAATGTGCAGAGGTAGACGTTATTGAGTTCATTTTCACAGGGTAATATGAAGAGACTCAAAGAAGTCAGTGACCTATTAAGGACACAGTGAAATGAAGGAGCTAGGATTCAAATTCAGGGTCTGAATTTTGGCTCAGAGCCAAAGCTTTTTCCTTTTCAAAGTGCCACCACTGCTGGGGCCAAGTATATTTTCAGCAACCAAAACAATTCCAATAGTTTCATTTTTGTGCTATTTTCCCAAACTATAAATGTTCTTTTTTAGAAACAGCATTGCAAAGTAGTGAGACTGTTGAGATCATTCTGTGAATGTGAAATTTTGAAAGCACTTAGTTGCTGGTGTAGTGATAAGGTGCATTTCATTGAAAATTATTTGGGGATTTTTATTTTCTTTTTCCATTCAAGGATTCAGTTCAATAGTGAGGCAAAGATACCTTGACCTACACAAGGAGATAATTTGTCCCATACATCTCTGAACCTAAGATGATCCACAAAGCTTTTGAAGGAGATTTCTGGGCAATATTAGATTTCTCTCCCTCTGTCATCTTTGTTGTCATGCTTCCAAATGCATCTCACTCCAAAATGTTCGATATGATAAGTCAAAGCATCAAAACAGGATGTCCTTTCAGCTGTGTGCTATAAGGCTTAGTAAGACAATCCATTATTGTTGGAAATGTGTTCATCTTAACCACACCGCATGGATCTTGTAGGCATTCCTATGCTGTCTGGACCACAGAGGGTTCATAAAATTCAATTACCACTTCGATAACATGGCTGGCACTTGCTGAACTCTGAATAATGAAGAATGCTCTGCAGCCTTCCAGCCAAGGACTGTGAATTACTTTTATATTAAACCAGCTGTTTTGAAGATAATCAGGAGGTGCAAAGAGTAAGGATGGCAATGTTGTACCAATCTTCCTAAGGGATGTGTATGTTTTCACTCAGGTCAGAAAAATGTAGGTCTGAATTTCAGCCAACGAGCTCTGCAAAAGAATATAGAGTTCCATTCAAATGGCAGAGGTTTCACAGAATGAACAGCCCGAGAGCCCTACTGGAAAAAACTTGGAAACAAATATTTCATAATCTAAGAAGAAGATGTTGCTTGGACTTATATTTTATTAGCAGAATCTAAGAACCAGGCACTGCTTGTAACATAGATTCAGAAGTTTGGAAGAGTTTATAAAGTTCCTAGATTGGGTTAAATATGGGTCAATATGCTCCAGGCTGACCCAGATTTGTCCTGCCGAAGCAAGGCCGCCCACAAGAGCCTGGAAGGACCTTTGCACAGGGAATGCCAATGAGTAGGTATTCTAGCTCCTCTGAAAGTTCAACAGAGGGAATCTCCCCCAATAATTTGTAGTGTATCACAGGCCCGAGGAAAGAGAATTAATAAGGATCCAACTGAGCGTGCCATGCCATCTCCCCAAATTCTGTATCCTTGTTCAAGAGTCTACTCTTTCAGTTCACCCTCTCTAAAAAGACCCCTAACGGCATCCTTTTGTGTCCACCAGTACCACTCACCTACTCCTTGTAAGAATTACTGTCATAGCAGCAAAAACACCATCTCCATTATTTGCTTCTGTGCCTGTCTCCCACTGAACTCTAAGCTCCGTGAAAGCAGGGACCTTGACTGACTTTCTCAAATCTACTTTACAAAAGTCTTCACGAACTTTTCCAGCCCAATCTTCCAAACTCTTGAACATTTACTATTTAAAGATCTAAGCAGCAGAAACTCAGTATTGCAGGCCAAAGTTTCTGGAGTGTGTCATATTTTCTCCTAAAAATTCAGGTAAATTTTGACTCCTCTTTAACAGAACTATGTTTGTTTAAATATAAAAATAATGCTTAAAATTCATTACTGGCTATAATATTATTCAACTTTATCCCTCGAATCTTTAAGTAAAACGATGTTCCAGAAAGATGCACTGTGATGATACCAAAGCCTCTTGCATCTTCTTGCACACTTCACACAGTCAAATTAGCGGGAATAGTACCAATGGTCACAAGTTTTATCTCACTTTGGGTGCCAGAGATAGGCAAAGGCATTATTTGTTTATATATAAAAACTTGAAATTCTGTCCTTGATCTAGAACCCACCATCAATTGTAAGATTCATGCCACTTTCCTAAGGTTAGAATCATTTTCAATCTTTATTTTGAAATATATGAAATTTAGGGGCAAAATGAAAAAGGAAGTGGAGCAAGAGAAGAAAAACTAACATTTATCCAGCTTAGTAGGTAACAGGCTCTACGTAAAGTGCTCTGCATAAATTAATTCATTTACTCTTCATCGTCATTGTTAAGAGGTTGGAACTATTTTATCTCAAAATTATAGATGAGGAAAGTGAAGATTTGCAAAAAGAAAAAAAAAATAGCTTACACAGGATGATAAGCCAATTACGCAGTAAAGCCAGGAACCGAATCCTCACATTCTGAATCCAAAATTTTTTCACTTAATTTTTATTAAATCATAACTGCATACATTGATGGGGTACAATGTAGAATGCTTAAAAAACTGATTAATACAACCATCACCCCACTTACTTATTTTTTGTGGTAAGACATTTATAATATACCCTTAGTTGTTTTGAAATGTACCCTGGCATTGTGCTCATTAGGTGGGATCCCTCTGAATACCCTCTCTCCCCTCTCTCTCCTCTCCCCTCTTTCTTCTGGACTGTTTCTGTGTTTTATCATTCATATGAATGTGTAAAGGATTATGTATTTTTTTCATAATAGTATTAAATACATTGGACACTTTTTTCCCATTCTTGAGATACTTTACTAAGAAGACTATGTTCCAGCTCCATCCAGGTAAACATAAAAAATGTAAAGTCTCGAGAATTGAACAGAACCTTCTCTGAAGATGACAAAATTTTTATATTTAATCCCTCTGCCCTATTGCATGCATCCTGGGTTAGAAGATAGTATGGACTCCAAATGAGGAAACAAGCGGTGGATGCTCAAGAAACTCAAATGGATCGATAGGTAGCTGCTAAGGTGTGAAGATATGTGCTCTGGAGAGTGGTCACCACCTGAGGAACCTCTCCAGGAGGAGGCATGGGCATCACATGCAGCCTTTGCAAAGGAAAACCATTGACTTGACTATGGGTGACAACTCTGAAATCGTCGGCAACTCAGTCTTGCACTTTTCACCAGCTGCTGAAATCAAGGCAGTGCTCTTTCTTTTATGTATTAATCAAATAATTCATTAAATAAGTATTAATCATCCACCACATTCCAAGTCATGTGCTAGATCTGGGAATAAAGCAGTGAACAAGGCAAATATAGTCCTCATCCTAATGAAGCTTATAATCTGGTGAGTTGTATGAGTTTTTCCTTCTGTCTTGATTTCCCAGCCTAAATTACCCAGTCTTTTTAGCTTTTTCTCTTCTGCTTACATTTTAACCATGCTCACAAGAGTGGGCTCCTGAGAACTGAGCCCCATTGTTAGTGCCTCCCAAATCCCAGAGATAATGCAGAGAATGTAAACTCCCCACAGCTGAGTCTGAAATAGTTCGGACCCCTGGCGGCCAGCTCATCCAAAGCTGCCTCAGATGCTAATTTCTCCTGTAAAATTTAACTGTATACACAGATCCCTCTGCAGCAACATAGGGAAAATGTTGCACTTGGAGTCAAAAAACCAAGTCATGTTTGGCTTCTGAGCTTCTGAGTCCACAAAATGAGGGCTATGTTTAACGCTCTTCACACCTCTACAAAATCCCAGACAATATTCTGCATAAAATAGGCACTCAAAAAAATGTTAGATTTTTAAAAGGGAGGATGAATTGGTTGAAGTTTAGAAGGATGAGTAAATGGAGAAATTAGATGGATGACTAAAAGAATTAGAGGAACAAACAAATGAGAACTGGAACTTTATGACTACCATTTCCTGGCCCTTTAAATTAAAGAATTTTGCCTTTGTTTAAGTTGATGCTATACATGTAGAAAGTTCCATTAACAATCATCTCAGGAGTTGTCTAGAGCTCACCCCTGCTCACACCACCTTATCCATACTCCTTTTTTCTAGTTCTCAGCACTAACTTTACACCTCAGTTTAAACATTGTTTGCATCTATTTTTGTTCTTAGCCTTCCCCTGGCCCAGTTTCTGACGTCCACCTTCTAGCTGTGCCTCTCCCTGGGGCATCCTTGCCCTCTGGGGACTCTGGCCAGCTAGCTTTCCCCTCTTACGTCCAACCTATCCACCAAGTTATACAAACAGTTTACTTGAGCTGTTAGACTTAACTCAAACCTGATTTTAACTGAGAGTTTATTTCATTTGGATTTCCCTAAATAACAAAGATCTCTCTAATATCATCGTGCATTAGTGGTCTGATTTGCCACCAGATTCCCAGTTTTGTTAAGGATTGAAGCCATAGTAGTTTAAGGAAAATAGTAATCTCTTCAATGCCAGGGGAAAATGTTGTAAAAGTAGTTTGCAAATTCTAAATCCCCATTTAAAATAGGTACTATTAGGGGTCATTAGCTGCATAACTCTAAGGTCTTTGGATATAAATTCAAAAAAATTTAATCAACCAGATGGTTTATGTTGGCAAAAGCCAATTGGGCATTTTAGTCCCAACCTCCTGCATGATTAAAGCAGAAAGAGTCAATGATTGTCACCTTGTAGACATATTACCTGTAATGTTTAAATATTAAGCCACAGTAACAGTGATGCAAACAAAGAATAAAATATAATAGTTATATTTTTAAAACTTTGATAATATGTCAAAATGATCAAGAAATGTGAATCATTTCACTAAAAGAATAAATGACCAGTGACAGATGAGATAATTATCTTGGTTCATGGTATGTTACCAGAAGATCATGTCAAATATGCCTGGGTTTAACTCTTGTTATAAGTCTTCCTTTATTATGGTAAGAAGATCAAAGTTCCCATGGGCAAATTTTTTTCTATATTGATTTAATTTAAAAGGATATTATTTACGAAGCAGGCAGTATATATAAGGTGATACCTCATGAAGCCCCATGATTTTGACAGTTGTGATCCCTAAACTTAATTCCATCAAGACAAAGTATGCCATATGTGAGAATTAATACTCTAACATTTGCTGAGCACTTAACAAAAGTCAAATGCAGCAAGACCCACCTCTCCTACCACAGAAGATACTCATTGTTAACCTCTGCAGGATGCTGGAAGAATTTGGTCATATTTTCTCTTCATCCTAGAAGGAACATCTCTGGTGTCATTAGCCGATTCTGGGTCTCTGATCTACTGCCATTGTCCCAATACTGTGAACAGCTTCATTAGGTAACTTACCGTAGACTCAGAAGGAGTTAAGTTGGGGAAATTGCTCTCCCAATTCTATCGCTATAAGAGTAATACAAGAAACTGTCTCTTCCTTGAATACCACCTTCTCCTTTCTCTTGCTAAATAGCTACTGGGCTATGATGGGATCAAATAAAGGGTCAAGTAGGGTATCCCCAAACAATAGTACATGGTAATAAGAGGAGAAGCTTACTTTGTCTAAGCTCATCCTTTAGAGCTTCACTAGTGAAGGAAATCCTTGAACAAAAGCCTTTTCCTTAATAGCTAATTTTGTTCACACAACCCTTTTTCAGGTCGGGTAGTCCAATGTTCCATCTCTTCTCCCAGCCACACTGCCCCTTCCCCATAAAGCTCCTCCATCTCGCCTTAACGGTTAACAGACAGATGCCATAGGCAGTGGTCTGAGTTGATGGAGGCCCCTACTCTTCTTGTTTCAGCTTGACTTAAGAGGACAAGGATAGAGAAGATTCCTGGGAATGAAACATAAAATAAATGTTCTGAGTTTCATCTTTAGTTGTCAGAGGATCAGTTGATATCTTTATGAGTTTATCCAAAAAGAGACAATACCTTAGGGCAAGGATTGATTTCTCCTCAATAATAAAACAAATCAAAGCCAAAAATACACAGTGTATTCTGGCATTATAAAAAATGAAAAGTTTCCTTTCAGCAGGACTTCGACCTCAACCTTTGTGGAAACAGTGATCTTACAATTATTAAAGGAGGAGCATTTGACTCTGACATTTTAATAGGGTATTTCTAACTCTAATAAGGTTGACTTCCATTGTGAACATCTTTACATACCTAGTCTTATTCAAAGCTCATAACTACCACTGTATTGCCATTTCTGTCCATTTTACTTATTAAAATACCTTAAGGACTCTCAGACTAAAGATTTTGGAATTTGAGAGAAAAATATGCAATCTGTAACCTCAAGAGAGATAACTCAAAATAATGGCCTTGAATTATCTCATAAATGACTTAAAACTTCCTTTTACTTTTCCAAAGGAATAGAAAGGCATTCTCCCTTTTGTGGCTTTTTCCTTTTTCTATAAACCTCTCACATAGTCTCCATTTAAGAACTTACAAAAGACAGCCAAGTGTAGTGGCTCTTGCCTATAATCCCAGCACTTGGAGAGCCTGAGATGGGAAGATAGCTTAAGTCCAGGAGTTCAAGATTTGGCTCAACAAGAGCAGGACCCCATCTCTACCAAAATATAAAAATTGACCATGTATGATGGCTCCCTTCTGTAGTCCCAGCTATTCAGGAGACTGAAGCAGGATTACTTATTTGAGATTGCAGTGAGCTGTGATGATGCCACTGCACTCCAGCTCAGGCAGTAGAACGAGACTCTGTCTCAAAAACAGAAACAAAAATAAAACAAAGACAAAATTTAGGGAAGACAATCTCTATTAAATGGACATCAAACCATCATCAGAGACTAAGAATAGACCTGTTTCTTTGTATTGTGAGGCATAGCAAGATATGTTTTACAACACATTTTTACAAGCAAAATATGTTATACAGCACACTTTTACAGACTTTACAATCATAACCCATTTTGCAGATGATTGACCAACCCCCCAAACATGAAGAAATGAGGGTGAGATGACTATTTTCTCTAAATCAAGTCTCATTCCAATTTACCCTCAAAATCACAGAAGGATAACTGATGCTATTTGGATGAGCTCATTTAAATATGTCAAACTCTTTTCACAAAAATTAATTAGAACGTGTCAGCTATGCTGGTGGCTAAGTCATCTTGTTTCAAGTCTTCAAGAAGTAATATATAAGCAGGATTACAACTGCTCAATCTTTAGCATGACATGCATAAAATCAATATTTCAAGCTCCTTTGGGAGTTACAGCCCAACATGCTGCTTGTAAACCATCATCATGACCTCAGCCAGCCCCTCCTGTCCAGTGGGGAAAATGGAATTACTCAGCCATCAAGGAGAGACTCAAAGACTGGGAAGTTCACAGGGGCTGAGGATAGACTGATGGTTTTTTAGAAGACAAATATCAGATGTAGACATTTCCTAGATGCCATGCCATAATCAGTCCCATCTGCTCTAAACTCAGAGAGACAAACTCACTCATTGGGAAAGATTTGTGACAGCAAAGCATGGGCTTGTTCAAAGAAAATCTTGAATGATTTTTCATTGTCTAAGAGATTTTAAGTAGCAGGACTTCTAAACATTTCTCCCAGAATTTCTTCTGGGAGCTCTTATCTTATATTTCACTGAGTATTATCCCTAGACATTACTAAAATGTCCTCTGGGGAGAAAAATTACCCCAGGTTGAGAACAAGGTTCTAGTAAACCCTAAACTATATCTTCTTCAGATTATCCTTAAAGCATCCTCAAGCAGAGTAGGGTCTTAAAACACCAGAAGGGGAAATAGAGGATCAGACCTTCTACAGTACAAAGGAGAACCTCGGTTTTCCACAAAGTTGAAAAGCCCCCAAACTAAAAATATTGATAAACCCAGAAAGATCAGTCAATAGGAGTTGCAGATAAAAATTCCCTTATACAATGTTGCAGGAGGTACAGAAAAAAAAACAGCTAATTATTTCAATGCTGGATTTTAAGAAATCTCTGAAAAGAAGTGCTGCAGAAACCTTTTTTATAAGATCACCCAAGTTAGAAAAATACATGTGGTGTTACACAGTTGGCCATTGCTTTAAAATTTAGAGAAGTAAATTCCGGAGACAGCTGGAAGAAAGAATTGATACTCAAAGTGATTTCCCCCTTTTGATGTATTTTAGCTGACTTAAGGGCCCTCAAGTCCCCAAAGTGTTAATATCCAGAAAAATTGAAAGAAAAGGATAGAAGGATTAAGATAAATATCAACTGTGAGTTGTCCTTAAGCTACAGTGGAAGAAAGATCTTGAAATATACTTTTTCATTCACTTTCTCTCTTTATGTCTCCCGTATGTGAGAAACATGGTATGCACAATTGGCGCCTATATTATCCTCTAGCCAATACTTTATCCCGGTTGCCTTAGCAACTGTCAATATTTGTCTGGTATGTCACAGCCCCTGTTGGCCGATAGCTGGTTGAACGCCTACTAGTAAAGTTTAGGAAAGAGAGACACCCAGCGGTCTAAATTAACTGAGCTGCTGAAAGCCATCTCCTGCTTCATATATATTTCTTTGAGAAATGTTCATTAATTTTTAAATCTAATCCTCTTTTAATGATCAACAATTCCTTCAGTTAAAGGTATGGTAACAGAGAACACAAGACTTAACTTTTCCTATAATGGGCTAGACAGTAAATATTTGTGAGCCATATGGTCTCTGTTGAAACTACTCAACTCTCCTGTTATAGTGCAAAAGCAGCATTAAACAATGTGTAAACAAATGATCCTGGCTGCATTCCAAGAATATTTTATTTAACAAAAGCAAGCAACAGCCAAAATCAGCTCATAGGCAAAAGCTTACCCTTCCTAAGAAGATAGAATCTATATCCTCTTTCAATCTACACATGCAACCGTCCCATCTCCCCCTTAGAATTTTGAGGCAATTGGAAGAACCACTGCAGAAAGACACAATATCATCAAGTCAATAACATTCATGCAACTACTTAGCATGTTCAAGCGTGTCCTACATGCCATAGTAACAATAACATACAAAGCAATTACTATGGACTGAGGGTTGTATCCCCTCAAAAGTCAAATGTTGAAATCTTTTTAAAAATTTTTATTTTATTATTAATATTATGTATTTATTTATTTATTTATTTATTTTAGAGACAGAGTCTCGCTTTGTTGCCCTCAGTCGAGTACCATGACATCACAGCTCATAGCAACCTCCAGCTCTTGAGCTTAGCTGATTCTCTTGTCTCAGCCTCCCTAGTAGCCGGGACTACAGATGCCCCCCTCAACACCCAGCTATTTTTTTGTTGCAGTTTGGCCGGGGCCAGGTTAGAACCTGCCACCCTTGGTATATGAATCTGGTACCCTACTCACTGAGCCGCAGGCACCACCCTAATTTTTATTTATTATTATTTTTGAGACAGAGTCTCACTTGGTTGCCCTCAGTAGACTGCAGTGGCATCACATCTCACAGCAACCTCAAACTCTTGGACTCAAGTGATTCCCTTGCCTCAGCCTCCCAAGTAGCTGGGACTATAGGTACCCACTACAATGCCCAACTATTTTTAGAGTTGAGGTCTCTTTCTGGCTCAGGCTGGTCTCCAACTTATGAGTTCAGGTGATCCACCCACCTTGGCCTTCCAGAGTGTTAGGAGTCCAGGTATGAGCTAGCACACCTGGCCCAGATATTGAAACCTTAATCCCCAATGTGAGAGTTTCTGGAGATGGGACCTTTGGAAGTTAATTAGGTGTTGAAGGTGGAGTCCTCATAATGAAACCAGTGCTCTTCTAAGAAAAAAAAAAACAAACAGCTTGCTTCCTTTTTCTACCAGGTGGTAATGCCCAGGGAAGGTGGGTATCTATGAACCAGCAAGAGGGTCCTCACCAGACATTAAATCTGCCAACACTTTGATCTTGGACTTTCTAGTGTCCAAATGGTGAAAAACAACTGTCTGTTGTTTAAAACACCCAGTCTCTGGTATTCTGTTTATAGCACCCAAAACTGACCAAGACAGCAGTTGAAAACCTCTGTCTTTGGGGACGTTATATTTAAATTCAGTAACATAATACTTTGTAAATAAAATGTCTTGTAAATCAGTTGATGGTAACTACTATCATAAAACTTCAAGGGGGAATTAATACAGGGAATATTGAGTTGAGAAAATGTTATAGATTGAATTGCACCCCCCCCCAACATTGAAGATCTAATTCTTGGTACCTGTGAATGTAACTTTATTTGGAAATGTTCTTTGCAGATGTAATCAATATCAAGTTAAATGGGGTCATTAAGATTGGTCCTAATCTACTCTGATGTTCTTAGAAGAAGCAGAAATGCCACGTGAAGACAGAGACACCAAAGGAGAACCCTCGATCAAATGGCAAAAATACTTGATGATACAACTAAAATCCAAGAAATGCAAAGATTGCTGGCTCTATCAGAGCCAAGAAGAGGAGAGAAAGGATTCTACCAAAATTCTCAGAGCATCATGACCCTAAGGACATCTTGATTTCAGAGGTTTAACCTCCAGAGCGATTGGAGAATAAATTTGGGTGTTTTAAGCCACACAGTTTGTGGTATTGGGACAGCCCTAAGAAACTAACACAGAAACAGAAGGAATTGATATTAGAAAAGAAATGGTAAGGAAAGACTTCAGTGAAAGAGTGAGGGGGCAAGTCATAGGGATATATCTGGGTGGCAGTAATTAGAGCAGAGGAAACAACAAGTGTTAAGGGACTGAGACAGGAGAATCACCAAGGTGCCCTTGTTTTGGAGAGAAGTGAGAAACAAGAAGAAAAGGGCCTAATCATATCAGAGAGATAAATGGAGCAGGATCATGTGGGATTGTGGGTCATTGCATAGAATTTGGCTTTTGCACTGAGTGAGATATGATATTAAAGACTTTTGAGCTGAAGAAAGACATATGATATGAGTTGTTTGTGGAAAGGATTGCTCTGGCCATGCTATTGGGAGCACATCCTACAGAAGCAAAGATGGTAGCAGGAAGATCTACTATGAGAATACTGCAATTAAGCAAGTGAGAAGTACATGTGATAGTAATTGAGAAGGTGAAAGTGTAGGGTTAGTTGTTAAGGCAGGGTCTCCTGAAATCCTGGATATGAAGTGTGAGAAAAAGTGAGGGTTGAGGACAATTGGAAGATTTCTACTTCATGAAAACTTTAGTTTGAACTTGTCATAATGGGAAAGAGTGGGGTAAGAGAAGGTTTCTTTGGAGGGACATGTCTAAGAGTTCACTTTTGGACATGTAACAATGAGATGATACATATTAGATAAATAGACAGTTGGACATATGAGTCTGGAGTTCAAGGGAAAGTTCTAGGATGAATATTTTAAATGTGCCCATAATTAGTACAGTTGTCCCTTGATATTAATGGAGGATTAGTTCCAGGTCCCTGCTTGGATACCAAAATTTGATTAAATCCCTTATATAAAATGACATGGTATAACCTACACACATAATCCTGTATATTGTACTTTTAAATCATCTCTAATTACTCTAATACCTAATGCAATGTAAATGCTATGTAAATAGTTGTTACACTATGTTGTTTAGAGAATAATAAGAAAAAAATTCTCTACATATTGAATACAGACAATTTTTAAAAAATAATTTTCATTCATTGTTGTTGAATCCATAGATGTGGAATCATGGACATGAAAGGCCAACTATATATAAATGGGGTTTAAAGCCAAGAGGCCAGAGGTGATTAACTAGGAAATGAGTAGATGGGGTAGAGAAGAATGTTCAAACATTGAGCCCTGAAGCCCTGTGACCCTCACTAATTGGGGCTATAGAGGAGGAACCAGTTAAGGAAACTGAGAAGAAGTTACCAGAAAGAGAAGAGGAGGACCAGGAGAATGTGAGGTCCTGAAAGCCATGACAAGGGGTATTACACACTAGCGGCTTAACACAGAGTCAATACATAAGTTATGTGCCTGAAGTGAGCACGGAGCACTCCCTGCTGGATTTATCCATGAGGAGGTCATAAATACTGCAAATGTATAATTTATCATCCAAATCAAATCACTTAAAAAAAATTATTCTTGATGAATAAACAGAAGCCAGGATTATCTGTACAAATTAAGACGTACAGTCACCTTAGTCATGAAAACATTGACAGGAGCAGTTTCATGGGTGTGATAGGGTCATCCACTAAATGCATTAGGTTCAATAACCTAATGTATTGGGAATTCCCAGAGGGAAAAGAATTTCACGTATAAGCCTCAGGGCTCAAGTCATTCCAGCTCTAGGCTTCTATATTGGAGTCTACTCAGATTTATTCAGATTAATGGTTATCAGTTTTACAAATCACTCGCTGGATCCAAGCATTTCAATAGTTCAAGATCATCTGATCCTTCCTGTCTACAGATATAAATGTATCCATAATCAAAATTTCTGTTCTTGATCTCTAACTTCTACTGTGGGAATTCATACACACACACACACACACACCACTCTTCCTTGCCTTAAGAATTTTGAGATTCCAACAAAATAAACATTCACATATGCTCACAATTCAATCTGCTACCATTTGGATCCTCCATATTCTGTCTGTCTGGCTTCACTTCCGTGAGTCAGTACTTGTCTATAAAATTGCTTCAGATAGGCTTTCCACTGTTATTAACAACCTTCCCCAAGAATACCAGCCCAATATCGTATCCAGGGGAGCTATCTCTGGAAGTGCCCAAGGCTCACTAAGTTTCAAGTGTCAGAGAGATGATGACTTCTGGGCAGAGATGGGAAGAAGGACCAAAGTTAGAAGCCCCTGACTCATTAAATGAGTACCTACTGCATACAGCAGTGGAGCCTACTGCTTAAGAGTATAGATGTAGATGTCAGACATACTTGTTCAAGTTCTGCTCTACCATTTATAATCTTTGTGATCTTGGTCAGGTCCCTTATTCTTTCTGAGCCTCATGTTATTTTCCTGTGAGATGAGGATCATAATAGAGTCCTCTCATGGCAAAACTATGAGAATTATATAAGATCACTTATGTGACACGGAAACATAGATCAAAATACAGAGCTTTTATTCTCAGCTAGGTTCCATACTTTAGTTTGGCTTTGTGGATAAAAATTTATGTTACATAATCTGCATCTTGTTGTTTTAAATACACCTGGCAAACCCACTCAAAAAACAGGTCAAGAACAATTCCAAAGGTCTAGGAGGAAGAAAGAGTTGAGAATTACTCTGGGCCAGTGTTCTTTCCGTTCACTTCAAACCATTTCACGTAATGGCTTCAGAAGGTCTTTCCTTGTTGGCTTTACACTTGGGTTTCTTCCCTTCACCTAGAGAAGACATTTTTCCTCCACACTTTTTGGAACAAATTTTAATCACTTCCTTGAATCTCTCATTTTTTACTACAGTACTTCCAAAATATAGTTTCCATATTCACATTCTCTCTCTCTCCTCAGCTTCCACCCTGGTTTAAGGTGTAAGCGCTTCTTGCCTAACAACATCAGGGAAGCTTTTAACTAATCTTCTCACATCCTGTCCAAACATGTTCTATCATTTTCACAATAAATGTGTGACTCCATTCCTCTGTTTAAAATCACTCATAATTATTGGACTTTTCCTAAAATCAAAATTCATTAGCATAGAGTGGAGAGGATAATTCAGTGTTTACTAAAATCTTTCTTTTCCCTCCATGGTAATAGAGTTGTACCAGAAAAGCAGAAGCCAAAGCAGGGGGATCAGCCCTCTCTTCATAGCTGCATGTGACCTGCATGTTACCTGTTTCTGCATAATGTGGTTGCTTCAAATAATGCACATTTAACATTGCATAGTTCCTATAGATCATGAATCCAGGAGTGGTTTAGCTCAGTTGTTTCATCTCAGCATGTTCCATAAGTTGGCAGCAGAGATGTTAGACAAGGCTACACTCACCCAAAGGTTTAGTGCTAAAAGAAGCTCTTCTAGCATCACTAATGTGGCTCTTGGCAGATGGCCTCAGTTTCTCACTCTCTGATGGCCAGAAGGTTTACTTCTTTGCTATTTGGATCTCTTTCTAGGTAAGTATGCTCATAAAACAGCAGCTGGATTCCCCCACAGCAAGTGATCCAAGAAAGAAAGGAAACCCACCATTTCTCTTATGCCCTAGTCTCTGAAGTCACAAATTACCAATTCCCTTCTTTTCTATTCATTAGAAGTGAGACATTAAATCAAAGGGTGGGAACTCAGTTCCACCTATTAAAGGAATTGTCAAAAAAAATTTACAGGCCCATTTTAAACCACCACACCTGTGACTGCTTTTGCTAATGGAATGTGGAAAGGACTGAGTTTTGCTACTTCTCTGTTAAACCTTTTAAGAAGCAAATGAGTTCATTCATGCTCTCTTTCTTCCATGGGCAGGATGCAAAAAAAGTGACTCGATCCAGGAAGATTAAAGGATCTTGAGTTTCTGAACCACTATACAGAAGAGAGCCTCCATAGGTCACTTTGGATATTAACTTGAATGAGAAATAAAATCTTTTTGCACTTTAGTCTTTATTTGGGGATCCATTTGTTACAGCAGATTAGCCTAATCGAACATAGATATGGGGCTTGCAAGGTCCTGCACTTACTCTCAGTCCACTTTCCTTGGGCCACCCAATCCCAGTTATACCAGTGTCTTTTCAATTACATGACTATCCCAAGGACTTAGGATCCTTACTTGTGTTTCTCTATTGTTCCCTCAACATATGGCTGATTTCTACCATCCTTGGGCATTAGCTTAATTACTTACTCCTCAGATGAGCTTAGTTTGGCCTGGCTGATTAAATAGGTCTCTACCCTGTGCATGTCACTTACTTTATAGCATTTATCACAAATGAGAATTATACATTTGTTTATTGTCTGCCTAATAGCTGCCTATTGTATGTGTTACTTAGCTCCTTGAGGCTGAATCCACATGCTGTTGGGCACATTGTGGTTCACCGCCTCATCCTATGGGAAGATTACATATTTCTGCCCTTTTGAAGGCAGATGTGGTCATGGAACTTCCTTTGATCATGAAATGTGAATTTAAAGTACATGTGCAATTCATGAGCAGAAGCTTTGTCATCTGGGTGCACCTGATGTAATTAATACTCAGGGAGAGAAGGAATTCCAAAGGAAAAATCATGAATTGCTTTTATGTTTTTTAACATGAGGCAAAATTACATAACACAGAATTAACCATTTCAAAGTTCTGAGGCATTGAGTAATTCACGAATTGCTCTTGTTCCTAAGTGCAAAGTAAGGGTTGGTGTTGGAAGCAGTTGCCAGAGAACTTGGAAATGGAAATGACTAGAAAATGTTCCCTACCTGGTACATTAAACTGGTTATGCCCCAAGACTCCAGAATACTCCATCGGGTGGGAGAATGAAAGGGGAATCCCTGATTTTCTAAAGATGCTTGGGATACAAAAATTACCATAAAACAATTAGAAGGGAAGTATTTTATGTAAATGTAGGGTTTCTTTTGAAATTGCTGTGATCCTTAGGTCATTGATTATCTTTTTGAAGCTTTAGTGCTCAGAATTTCCCCCATTAGATTTAAGAGATTTGAAATGATAGATCAGTTTCTTTCGATACATTTCCAACCCCAAGTAGAGAATAGGAGAGAAGAGTAATAAAAAGAGAAAAGAGACATAAGTATGGGAATTAGAAGTGCTGACTAGCTCTCAGCTTTAACTTTTAAGTCAACCTGTCAGAACTAAACTGTTTCCATCTAGAGAATAATGATGTTGGGGAAAATTCCCCAACTGGAATAGCTTTTTCTCCAAATAAATTCAGTCAAAATGTGAAGGAACTCATAGCCTGAAGTATAACAAAAGTTACTAGAAATGTCTCCCCAGGGATATGATTTCTCTTTCACACAAGAAATATACCCAATGACTACATGAATAGAGGTCAGAGAGGAAGTAAACTGGAAGAATGCTTGTTCCAACCCTTTCCATTTTGTAGGTCAGGACACTGAGAATCATAATCCCACCCAATGGAAATATGTTTGATCCTGCATGGATGTTACCGAACACCGAATCTTTATAAGCGTATTTTTAAAATTTAAACATAGCCCTAAGCAAATTCATTAATAGGAATTAACATTCACACAAGTTAAAAGAAGGAGAAGAAGAGCAGAAAAGCTAGTGCATACAAAGCTGCATCCTTTTTCTTACGAGTTTTATTATTTATCAAATCCTATTTGATCATCAAAACAAAAGTTATAACACCATATGACACTCTAGGCCATTATACTTAAAAGCAGAGAAAATAAAGGAAGCTAAGTGGAAGTGAGGTTTCCAAACTTTACCTGAATACAGTGATGATACATTGACTGCCATTGATCGTATATGTATATTGTAACACCCACTAAGAAAATTATATGAAGAGGTGGACTCGAAAACACTAGAAGTAAATCAAGGCGGGGAGGGATGAAAAGGGAGAAAGAAAACAAAATGACAGATTCAAACCCTAACATATAAATAATTACCTTAAATATGAAGGATCCAAATACATCTATTAGAAGACAGAGACTGGCAGCAAGGATACAAAAGGGAAGAGTGGAGGGACTTCAAGGGGGTCAGAGAAGTGAAGGTGAACTGAAGAAAGCAAAAGGGCAATGTCAGCTTTGCAAACTTGCATATAATTTGCTACATCTAAGCCACTAACCACCCAATGCACCTGGGACAGATTGACCTTCCTCTAATCTATATAATCCTTAATTTTCCTTCCCCTCTTCTTTCAACCATTCTTTTTTTCTTTAGAGACAGAGTCTCATTTGGTCACCCTCGGTAGAGTGCCGTGGCGTCACAGTTCACAGCAACCTCCAACTCTTGGGCTTAGGCGATTCTCTTGCCTCAGTCTCTCACGTAGTTGGGACTAAAGGCACCTGCCACAATGCCCAGCTATTTTTTTCTTGCAGTTTGGCCGGGGTTGGGTTTGAAGCCACCACCTTCAGTATATGGGGCTGGTGCCCTACTCACTGAGTCACAGGTGCTGCCCTCAACCTCTTTTTTAATAACGTTTATTTCTTCTACAGATCAATGGATTAAAACTCTACCAGCTTCACTTCTTTCTAAGACTTCTCCCTGAGCATCATCTTACCAGTACCCCAGTACCCTCATTCTTTGGTTTAATTTCTTAATTTCCTGCCCTGGATTAATCCTGCAATCACCCTTCATTGTATTATAGCTGAAAATGTTTATTAAAAAAAGAGTGGATTGAGGCCACTACACTTTTATGATTCTTTACCCCACTAAGCCCTCAGTATTCCTAAGTAAAACTTTTTACCTATTTGTGATACATCCTTTCTTCCATTTCTTGTAAATTTTATTCCAAATCTTCACTGATTTTCAAGTTGCTTACTATTTACATTAAGGGGGGCAAGATTTTTCTTTCACAAATTATTTTCCTCATACAAACCCAAATATATCCAAAATTTAATCTAGAATGTCTCTTCTTCAATCTTATATTAGAAGTCCCTTCTCCCATTGGTGGTTTTTGTACCTTTTTCGTCTTCCTCATGCATTTTCTACCAATGCCCCTTTTCTTTAAGACTCTTCAATTTCTCTCTATTCATTCCTCCCTTTTGTATAAGAATGTTTTGAAAACTAAAGTAAATCTTTCACCTCATCCCATGTAGCTATTGCACTATTGATCCATTTCTTGCTTTTTATTCATATGAAGTCATCGTGAAAGAACAGCTCATGTTCCCCGTCTCCACTTTCTTACTGTGTCTTCCTCATGGCTGCAAGAAACACAGCACACAGTAATAGTTCTGCAAACAAATACATTTTTTTAAACTCACATAAGAAGCTAGGAAATAGGTGGCCCCAGGATTAGTCTAATGCATAGTCATATCTTTAAAGTTGTACGTCCTGTCCTTCCCTTTATTCTCCTGTCCTCAGACTGTTGATCCTTGTCTTCAAGAGAATTTCCCATGGTGACAAGATGGCCAGCACACAACAAGGGCTCACTCCCTCACACAACCACTTCCATAGGCAGGAAAAACAAGACACAGGGAAAAGAGCTCTTCCTAAACATTTTTCCCTCTTCCCTAGTTGTCTTCTGGAACTCACATTGGTCAAATTTAAGCCATCTCTGCTAACAAGGAAAACCAGGAGGACAGCATTTTCAGCTCTATCCTCAGAGGCAAACCCTGCTTGTAGAGAAGAGGCTAAGATAATGGCTATTGGTAAGGTGACCAGCAAAATTGGCTGCACTCAGTATCTTTTCACTTTTCTCCACCACTTCCCTCTCCAGACACTGCTGTCTTTTCAGTATAAAATGCCCAGTGACCTACCAGCTGAGCAAAGCATAAGAACACTTAGCCCCTTTTCTGGTTGACATTCATAGAGAATTTCAACATAAAGAGCACTCCACTCCCTCCTTTTTACAAATTTCCACTGGAGTGAGTTACTTCACAACACCCTATCCCAATGTCCCAGCCTCTTGGTGCCCTCATTTTTCAGTCTTCTACATTGGTATTCCTCCACCTGCATTTTAAATGTTGATATTAACCCACTATCATTCTGCCTTTGGCCCTATGCTCTTCATGCCCTCCTCAGTCTGTTTTATCCTTTTTGGATTACAAGCTGTTTTCAGAAAATGGAAGAAATAATCTTTGAAATGTACACATACAACATTTATGTGAGTGTATAATTTCAGAGCATTTAGAGATCCTCCTAAGACCCACCCATCAATCCCTTTGGGGCTTCCTGCTCTATACATCCTCCCAGGACACTCTCAATTATGCCTTGTTTTCAGTTGCATCCAACATTCCCCGCATATATAGCATCACCTTAGACCTCACCCTTGAGCTCCAAATTTATTGTATAATTTCAACAATCTAGTAAAATCTCTCTCAATGTGTGTTGTAGATGTCCCTTACTGAACTTACCTCAAAATAGAACTCACCATCTTCAATTATTAGCCTCCCCTGAGCCAGTCTGCTCTCATACTTATATTCCCCTTCCTATATTTTTCCTCTTGGTTAATGGCATTTTAAACAGGCAGACGTGTTCTAAATATCTTTCTTCCTTTCCATTCTTCTTCCTCTACTACATTCAGTTGGTTGCTAAGTCTGTTCACATGTATTGCAAAGACTCTCCGGAATTTTTCCCCTTTTCTCCATCTCTGTTGCAACATTCTGCATGAGTATATCATGAGTTCCTTCCTAGATTATTACAATATAGATATACTAGTGATACTCGGTCTAGTCCCTCCTCCATGCTAATACCAAAGATCTCTCACTAAACCCAAAATATAATTGCTTTCCAGATGAAAATCTGTGATCTTCATTTCCAACACACAACCCCAATTTCTCCATATTATGCCCATGCTTTATCTGACTCTTGTACTTATCACCTTACAATGTTTTCTTCCAAAGCCCACATGCAACCTATGCACAAACCACTACTGCCATGTCCCAAATAAGCCACCTTTCCATGTACTTCATCCACCTGAAATTTCTAGCTCCTACTGTCCTACTTAATAGATGTATATCCATCTTTTGAGGCATGAACCAAAGGCCACTTCTTTAAAAATACTCTTTTTGAATTTTGTGCAAGTCTATATCATTGAATTTATCCAAGTGAGTACTATTATATGGTTTTATTTGCAATTCTGTATTCCTAATAATATTCTGAGCTCTTTGCAAACACAGGGCATGAATAATTCAACTTTATACCTGTCAGCAGATATCAATGTGCTGTAGAAAAAAAGAAAGATTTTAGCATGTATTTTTTTAATGAAGTGGGTTTTATTTCCTCTGCCATCATCATGTACTTTTAAGAATGATTACAATTTTTCAAGGAAAATTTTCTTGGTTTTCTGCATGGGCAACTTTGACATCCTAAAAACTATAATGTCTGCATTTCAGAATACCCAACACATCTATTTGTTGAAATCATCTTGATTTTGTTCTTTGCTCTGGCAGAAAATGTCCACTAGGGAGCACAATAGTGACATACATTTCTTTGTACACTCAAGTGATTTGCTTCAGAGCAAAAACTCATTTTGAAACAAAATCTCTTTATGTGCACATTTGTTTAGCCATTTTTTAAAATTTCAAATTAAAATGCAAACCCTGTATACCTTATCTCCATTCTTCAGAGATCCTTTCGTAAATAGTCATATTTGGTATATTTCCAAAAAACAAAACTAAACTTTCCATGTTTTCTTCTGATCCTAGCAATTCTTTTATTCAACAAACATTTTTTTTCTAAGTCTCCAACTATGTGAAAGCCATTTTGACAGAAAATAGGTAAGACAGAAAATCTACAACCAACATGTGTTAGGTGTCAAGCATAAAATTGGAATTAAAGATACAGGAAAGTAAGAGATGTTTTCTACTGGTCAGCCACTTATATGCTAAGATTGAAAAGGTAAATAATGTCTTACATTTTAAAGTGGCAATTAGTACAATAGAAGAACGTAGACGATATTCTTCTATTACAAATATGTCAGCAAAAGAGAAATTTGGAAACAATTGGCTTGTGTCCATGAGAACTGGCCATAGGAAAATAGAATCAATTTAGGAAAATCACACACAAAGACATTTTTTTTAAAGCAATGCATGAATTTTTCACTAATGAAGGCCTATTCTCTATAAAACAATCAATCCTGTATTAAAATGTACTTTTTGAATGAGAGAAAAAAAGAAAATCTCCAAACTTTTCTTTACAACAATGAAGAAAGAAAAATGGAAAATTATCACACACAGGTTTAGAGATAAGTAAGTAAAGGCAAAAGCCAAGGTTGCCTTAAGAACGGTTATCACAAATTAGAAGCAACTTGTGCCTTCAAGCAAAAGCAAAAACACATCTTCTCTGGAAGAAAGCTTCCTTAACTTAGATACTGGAAATGCCCAGGATCCAATAATATAATCCATGGATGCCAAACCCATAAGCCACCAAGAGAGAAAGTCATCAGAAGCAAGAAACCATCAAGTTAGAATTTTCAGACATAGAATAATAGAATAGTTACATATAAGCTGTTTACATAAATTAAACCTGATATTTTTAAAAAAGCAGAGAATAAAATAGTATGTAGATATATTTGAAAAATAAAAATAAAGACAACTTTTAAGAATGAAATTGTTTAATTATAGAACTGGGTACATGGACTAAAGAGCAAAATAGACATAAGTGAATTGAAAGACAGATCTCAAGAATACATATTGAGTGTCTTAAGAAACTAAGAAAATGTCAAAAAGATATTAAGAAATACCAAATATAAAATTGAAATGTCTGACATGTCTAAATAGAATTTCAAAAAGTCAGAACAGAAAAGATTAAGGAAGGGCAGTATGTAAACAAATAATGCCTGAGAACTTTCCAGGACTAACCAGATTTTAGTTGAAGTTATCAATCTCTAGATAACACAAAGGACAATATGTCAATCAAGGTATATCACATATATAGTTCCCTGTATTATGAAGGGTATAGGCTAAGGTACTGTAACAAAGATATCTTAAATTACATTGGGTTCAAAAAGATAAAATTTTATTCTTTATCACAAAGTAGTCCCACAGTTAGGTAGTTCAAGGTGATTAGACCACTCCAAAGGACTCAGGGATGAAGCTTTGCCAGTCTTAAACTTGACTTCCATTCTGATTCCCAGACAGCTGCTCTAGTTGTAACCAGAGCTCATCCACTACCAACAGAGGAAGAGCAAGTCTGCACCTTCCCTTTAAGGTCATGACACAGATGTTGTGTACATCATTTTGAGAAGAAACGAGCCCAACCTTTAAAAAACCTATGAGCTGAACTGCCAGATTGGAAAAGAGAGAAGCTCCAAATACAAAAATAATCTTTTTGGGGTATTTTTCTGATTAAGCAAAGAACTAAGGTGGGGCTAGAAAGCAAAAAAGATTTCCTGAATTCCATCTTACAGTTTTTTGTCCTCATAGTCTCTCAGTATCACAGCCTCAATCAACATCTAGCAAACCTTAGATCTAACAATCTTAAGGTTTCACAGTTTAAGTTTAAAGTAAAATAGGGTCTTAGTAGACTAAAAAGGAGAGAATCACCTGAATCACTTTCAAAACATTTAATGACAATTTAAGCAAATCTGCAACCAAAACTCCACTTGATATGTCTATTACGACCAATGTATCAATCTTATGCCAGCATAGAGGCTGAAGACTGGAAAGAAAAAAAGAAAAATTGCCTTAGATTATTTTTTTTTTATTCTAAGGCCTTAATAGACCAATTCAACATACTGCCCCCAAATAGATAACATACTGATTAGACAGCCCTACCCCTGTAAGAGCTGCCAAAAAAAAGCATAGAATATTTTCTTGGGGCCAATAAATTGTCATTTGACCCAAGACCCAATACTTTGTCATTTACATGAAAATATTTTAAATATATATAGACACATAGAATGTAAAAGTAGAAAAATACATGTGTAACCACTAAGCATAAGAGTGCAGATGTAAGTATTTTAAAACAATATGAAGTTTATTACCATAAAAAATTATCATCAGAAAGAGCATTCTGCAATGACAATATAGAGAGTTCATCAAGAAAAGATAACAAAGGTATTTGTCACCATTAGACCTGCCCTACAAGAAATATTCAAAGGTGTCTAAACACTGAAAATAACAGTCAATACTCATCAGAGTAAAAATAATTAAAATCTCACAGTTCCTATGGAACAGGAATGCAAGGGAGAATACAAACCCAATAGCTAACAAATTTTTTAATTCCAAGGCCGTAATAGAAAGACAAAGTTCAACACACTGCTCCAAAACAGACAACATCCTGATTAGTACTGGTTAGATAGCCCTACCTCTGTCAGAGCTGCAAAGATGACTAAAACAGTAGCTCATTTATCAATATCAACACTGAATGAAAATTGTCTAACTGCTCCTACTTAAAAGATATAGATGGATGTAATGGATTAAAAACTATAACCCGAATATTTGCTGTCTTTAAGAAACCCATTTAATGCAAAAAGACTTGCAAAGACTCAAGGTAAAGAGGTAGAAAAAATATTCCACACAAATGAAAACCAAAAATGAGCAGAAGGAGATATTCTTACATCAGATCTTACATCAATAACAGTAAAAAAATACAAAGACAGACATTATATAATGATAAAGGGGTCAAGCCAACAAGATGATATAACAATCCTAAATATATATGCAGCCAAGACCAGACTTCCCAGATTCCTAAAATAAATACTACTGGATCTAAAAAATGAGATAAATAGCAACATAATAATAGCAGTTGACTTTAACACTCCACAGCCAGAGTTAGAATAGATCAGAGAGGCAAAAAGTCAATAAAGAAATATTGGAATTAAATGGGATTCCAGAACAAACACACCTCACAGACATTTACAGAACATTCTAACTGAAAACTGTAGAATATATAGTCTCACAGTACATGGAATGTTTTTAAAGATGACCATAGGTTAGGCCACTAAATAAGTATCAGCAAATTTTAAAACACCAGAATCATACCATGTATCTTCTCAGACCACAGCAGAACAAAACTAGAAATCAATTCCAAGAGAAAATCTCTAAAGTATACTAATACAAGGAAGTTAACCCGCTGCTGAATGATCTTTGAGAACATCAAGGTGGAAATTAAAAAAAAAAAAATAGAACTAAAGGACAGTAGTGACACAAGCTACCAAAAATCTCTGAGAGACAGAAAAAGTAGTGCTAAGAAGAAACTTCATAGCACTAAGTACCTACATTAAAAAGACAGAAAGATGACAAATTAATAGCCTAATATCATACCTCAGGGAACTGGAAAAACAAGAACAAACTCATCCCAGAGCCAGCAGAAAATAAGAAACAACAAAAATCAGAGAAAAACTAAATATAACTGACACCAAGAAAATGATATAAAGGATCAATGAATTGAAGAATTGGTTCTTTGGCACTGCCTGTGGCTCAGTGGGTAGGGCACTGGCCCCATATACCAAGGATGGTGGGTTCAAACCCAGCCCCAGCCAAACTGCAACAGAAAAATAGCTAGATGTAGTGGTGGGCATCTGTAGTCCCAGCTACTCGGGAGTCTGAGGGAAGAGAATCACCTAAGCCCAGGAGTTGGAGGTTGCTGTGAGCTGTGACACCACAACTCTCTACCGAGGATGATAAAGTGAGACTCTGTCTCTAAATTAAAAAAAGAAAGAAAGAAAAATAGTTTCTTTGAAAATATAAACAAAATCAACAAACCACTAGCTAGGTTAACCAAGGAAAGAAGAAAAAAGACTCAAATAAACTCAATCAGAAATGAAAAAGGGAATACTACAACTGATATTAAAGAAATGGAAAAGATCATCAGAAACTACTATAAACACCTCTATGTACACAAAATAAACAATCTAAAGGAAATAGAAAAATAAATCTTGGAAATATATAACCTTCCAAGCTTGAATCAGGGAGGAAAAGAAATCCTGAAAAGACCAATATTGAGAAGCAATATTAAATGAGCAATAAAAACATAATCTCCCAACAACAATAAAAACAAAAAAAGCCTGGGACAAGATGGATTAACAGACAAATTTTACCAGAACTTCAAAGAACTGGCACCAATTCTACTGAAACTCTTCCATTAGGTCGAGTAAGAGGGAATCCTTTCTAACTCATTCTATGAAGCTAGTATCACCCTAATACCAAAGCCAGGAAGAGACATAACAAAAAAGAAAACTACAAACTAATATTTATAATAATAATAATAATAATATAATAATAATAATAATAATTTGTTATAATATAATAATAACTCAACAAAATACCAGCAAATAAAATCCAAAAGCTCATCAAAAAAATAATTTACCATGAACATGGGGTTTTATTCAAGGGGTGTCAGGATGGTTCAACATACACATATCAATAAATGTGACTCACCACATAAACAGAATTTAAAACAAAAACCATATGATCATCTCAATAGATGCAGTAAAAGCATTTGATAAAATCTAGCACTGCTTCCTGATAAAAACCCTTACCAAAGCAGGCATAGAAGGATCACACCTAAAACTTATAAAAGCTACCTAAGATAAAGCCACAACCAACACCATACCAAATGGGGAAAAGTTAAAAGCATTCCCACAAAGAAGTGGAACAAGATAAGGATGCCCATTTTTCACTTTTCACCAGTTCTATTCAACATACTCCTGGAAGTCCCTAGTCAGAGTAATCAGGCAAAAAAGAAACAAAGGGCATCCAAGGTGGAATAAAGGATGCCAGACTATCCCTGTTTGCCCCTGATAATATCTTCAACCTAGAAAAATGATAAAACTCTACAAAAAAAAACCCTCCTAGAATTAATAAATAAATCCAGTAAAGTCTCAGGTTACAAAATTAATGTACACAAATCAGTAGCAGCTCTATGCACTAATAACAATCACAAGGAGTATCAAATCAAGAACTCAATACCATATAATAACCACAAAAAATAAATCAAAGACACAGGAATATGCTTAACTATGGAGGTGAATTACCAATGACTGATGTAAGAAGTAATTGATTACACTAATAAATGGATAAACATCCCATGCTCATGAATTGGAAGAGCCAATATTGTTAAAATGTCATATGCCCAAACTGATTTACAGATTCAATACAATTCCTATCAAAATACCAATGTCATTTTTTCACAGAATTTGGACAATCCTAAATTTCATACAGACTCATAAGAGAGCCCAAATAGCCAAAGAAATCCTAAGCAAAAAGATTATGTTTAGAGGCAACATATTACCTAATTTCAAATTGTATTACAAGGTTATATTAACAGAACAGCATAGTACTGGTATAAAGGCAGTGACATGGTCAATGGAACAGGATAAAGAACTCAGAAACAAAACCATACACCGGCAAGCAATTGATCTTTGACAAACCAGACAAAAACATACATTGGAGAAAGGATCCAATCAATGGTGCTGGGAAAATTGGATAGTCTCATGCAGAAGAATGAAACTATATTCTGATCTTTCACCATACACAAAAATTAACTCAAGATGGATAAAAGGCTTAAATGTAAGAACCAACACCATAAAAACCCTTGGAAAAAGCATAGGAAAAACTCTTTTTGACATTGGAGTAGGCAAAGAATTTATGAGGAGGACGACAGTGGCTAATATAACAAAACCAAAAATAAATAAATGGGACTTAATTAAACTAAAATGTTTCTGCACTGCAAAAAAAAAATAATCAAAAGAATAAACAGACAATCTACAGAATGGTAGAAAACATTTGCAAACTATATATCTGGCAACTTATGCTCAGAATCTATAGGGAACTCAGAAAAATCAGCAAGGAAAAAAAAGATAACCCCATCAAAAAGTGAGCAAAAGGGAGGAGCCAAGATGGCGGTCTGTAGTCAGCTTTCTGCAGATGCTCCTGTCCAGAAGGAGAGTTAAAGGACAGAAATTTAGCGAGAAAGCCAACAGTTTGGAGCTGAGCCAAGAGACAAGGTCGAGGAACGCACATCAACCCTGATGGAGCGACCTACAACCCCAAGGATACAAATAAAAGGTACAGAGCACATCACCAAGTGGACGGGAGTCCCCTCCCCTAAGAGAACAGCTCACAGTATACGCCATACCTCCATACAAACAAGTGAGCAGAGTTCAGATGTCCTCCCACTCTACCCCACGGGAAAGACCCTCTAAAAACCGGACCTCCTTCCCCTGTGCCTCGGCACTCTCCTGCCAGGCATAAAGCTGTATAAAACTGTATATATTCTCCACCTACAAGTTGGAACTCCCGGCACTCCCCTCCACTCACACCCTGAGGTTTGGAGTTCTCTCCCCCACGGAGTCCAGATTCTTGAACACTTACTCCAGGGGTGTGGACAGGGCGTGGGTTGCCGCTGGTCTGTGCCGTTCTCCTGGCTTGGGAGCGGTGAGAGAGTGAGCCGAAAAGTGGCTGGCTGGCTGGCCAAAAAGAGGACCAAAACTTTGCTAAATTTTGGCCCCACCTGGCCTTCAGGGGATAACAGCAGAGACAAAGGGCTGAAGCTCGCAGACTAAGTCAGGACTATTAGCAGCCCAGCGTCTCCTCCACAGGGCAGAAATTCTGCGAACTTGTTCTGTTCTATCAGCTTTTTCATCTAATTTACATCAGTCAGGGACAGGGCTGGAATTGAGTGAATCGCCCCAGCCCCCATCAAGTACCCAGGTTGTTAGGCCTCACCTCCCCCCCTGCCAAAACCGACACAACTGGTGGACTGGCTGAGGAGCCACAGAGCCCCATGTGACCTAGGCAGGTGCAAACCTCTAGAGCATCTGCTCATTGGAGGGAACTGGACCACAGCCCTGCAGGGTTACCAGAGACTGGGTGCAACAGAGGGGCAAGGC
>CAUYON010142067.1:0-11506 GCA_963573935.1 Arctocebus calabarensis
AGTCCCAGCTACTCGGGAGGCTGAGGCAAGAGAATCGCTTAAGCCTAAGAGCTGGAGGTTGCTGTGAGCAGTGTGACGCCACGGCACTCTACCCAGGGCGATAAAGTGAGACTCTGTCTCTACAAAAAAAAAAAAAAGAATAAAATAGGATATCACTGAGACTCTGCAGATATTAAAAAGAAAAGAATGGTAGAATGTGAATAATATTTCAAACACAAATTTGACAGTTTGCACAAAATGAATAAATTTCCTGAAAAATGCAAACTATCACAATTTATGTGATGTCAAATTATAATGTTTTCTTTAGGATTTAGGCTCATTCTTGGATGAACAGTTTTATATCTACTAAGGAAATTGCATTTACAAGTTAAAAATTCTTAAAAAGAAGACTCTAGGCTGAGGTAATTTTACTTCAGAATTTTGCCTATGTTTAAAGAAAAATTAGCATCAGAAAAAAGATGTAATATGTTCCAAAAAATAAGAGAAGGAAACACTTCTCAATTAATTTAATGAAGTTATGAATACCTTGATATTAAAATAAGACAAAAAATATAAAATAGAAAACTATATGACAGTATTTCTTATGACTAGAGATACAAATATTTCCAAAATATTAACTGAATTCAAAACTATATCAAAAGGATAATTCACCATGACCAAGTGGTATTTATCCCAGGAATACAAGGGTGGTTTAACATAAGAATATAAAATTGTATAAAAATATCAACATACTGTGCCCCACAAATGCATGATTGTATTCATGATTTATGTGTATATGACTTAATAAAAGGAAAAAAAACAAACAAAAAGAAATATAAATGTATTTTGTATATATATATTATACTTAATATAGATAAACATATACCTTTAGCTTCATAGAAGTTAAAATTATTTTTCCAAGAACTTTTTAAAATTAAAAACATGATAAACACATTTGTAGAATTTAAAAAACATATCTCTCCATGAGATTCTTTTAAAAAACAAATGTGCAAGTTATATATTGGGACAATATATTTTCCAATCATGTATCTGGCAAAGGTCTAGTGTCTTATTTATATAAATAACTCTCAAGACTCAAGAGGTAAAAGTAAATAGACAAATTAAAAGACAATTCATAAAAGAGGACACACTGACAACAAGCACATAAAAGGTGTCCAACATTATTAGTTGTTAGGTAAATGCAAATTAAAACTAAAGCGAGATATTACCACACACTTATCAGAATGGTTAAAAGAAAACACAATGACAGCACCTAATGCTGGCATAAATGCAGAAAAATATTAGATTGTTCATTTTTTTATTGTGAAAAGCAAAGTGATATAGCAACTCTAGAAAACAATTTGCCATTTTCTTAAAAAAAATACGCAAATACCATAAACTCAGCAATTGTATTTCTGGACATTTATGTTAGAAAAATAGAAACTTATATTCAAGAAAAACTCGGAACACAAATATTTATAGGAGATTAATTTATAACAGTGATACAGGAAAATGGACCCCCAAACTAGCATCCAGCCGGAAGTCCAAGTGGATCTTAGCTTTATACAAGAAATACTTCAAAAGCAAGTCAGCAGAATAAAGCAAAAGTAAGTTTACTAAAATTACAAAAAAGAAGAAGGAAGCTGTGCTCCTTTAGGCAGAGCAGTGGTTATCTCTCAGAGCAACAAAGGGTAGCACTTTGTGAGTTTCTGGAGTCTTATTTTTTTCTATTTAATTTTATTTAAAATGAAGGGGGATGAGAAAAAGAAAAAGAAAAAGAAATATTCAGAAGATTTCTGGAAAGGGGATGGGGAATTCCCGGACCTTAGAGTTCCTCCTTTTTTAAACCATTTATCTTAATTTCTGGGAGGTGCAATGGCATTTGTAAACTCTCCTGGTGTTAGGGTGAGTTTTATTTATTATGCTAATACATTATAAGCAGGATATAATGAGCAATGAAGGTAACATGATGTCTTTTTTCATGGCAATTATGGTTCTATTTGGTTTTGGCCAACTTCTTTACCACCTCTTATTTTATGATAGACCTTGGTTTGGGTCTTCTGACTCTTTGTAAAGTCTGTAAATAACACAAAATGTCTTTCAATGGATAAGTGGTTGAAGGAACCAAGGTACATTCATGCCATGGAATACTACTTAAAACAAAAAGGAATAGAAAAAAAAAAAAAACTGTCAGTATCCTAAACCTTTCCCTCATCTCCCCTCCCAGGACGAAAGGGCTACCCGGACCTACCCTAAGAGTTCCACAGGAAAGACCCTAGCACACCAAAACCTTCCAGCAACCTGTGGAATCTCCCTCCCCCTATACTCAGTATAAACACAAGCCCCCAACCATTCTCAATACAGCCAGAATCTTTGCCCAGGTAGTTCTCAGTCCCCTTTCATTAAACTTGGCTTGGACCTCTCCTGGTCTCATTGCTGGTTACATCACCAAACACCATTCATCTGGTACTGAAAACTCAGGACTGGCAGCTGGTGAGCAGCCTGGCCCAACCACCCCAGTTCCCTCAGAGCCTGGTCTGATGTTTCCTTGACCTGACTCCATTGACCCACCTATCAGAGATTTTTAGAGGATTTCATCCCATCTGCCATTAAGGGTGAGTAGGGTTCCTGAACACCTTCATGCAGAACTCCCCTTGGCCTTCTCTGTACCTCTATGTTCTCATGTCCCCTTTGCTTTGCTCTCGCTTAACCAGAATTTTCATTTTCAATGCCAGCTCTGGACCCTAGTTTAAGCTTTTAGTCCCTCGGGGACCATGAGTTTCTGAGAGGACAAAAGGATGTCAGACCTCTCAGAGAATCTCTTTCACTTCAATAACCTGGGTTTTGGAAAATAGGAGATGCCTTCTTTTTGCCCAGGTAGGAAAAGGACATCAATGACATGGAGTAGGCTTTTCCACTACCTTAACAGAAAAACTCTACCAGTGTCTCCTTTGGCCATATAAAAATTTAAGCCTCAAAGGGAAAATTTGGCCAAAACACCTTATATTCAACTATAACATAGCTTACACTTAGTACAAATTAGAAATGCGGTCTAAACTGACTGAAAATGAAACCTTTGACTTCACTATCTTAAAGACTTAAATAATTTCCTACAAAGAAGTGGGCAGATAAGATGAAATCCCCTATAATCAGGCCTTTCTTGCTCTCTGTTCTTGCCCCTCCCTGTCTAAATCATACTGGATCCACCAGATACTCCAGGCTCAATCCCTCCCCCACTATCATCTCCTGATCTTCTCATCTTCCCTCTATGTATTTCTCAAGTTCCTACTGTTCCTGCTCCTAACCTGCTCCAGCTTCAAGACCCTCCACCTTCTTCCACCTGATAATCCCTTTAAGCTCCTGCATCACTGGCTTCTCACTGACTTCCTTCTCCACCTACTAGATTCTTCGATCACCAACTTTGGCCGTCACCAACTTTTTGGTCCACTGGTCACACACCCCCGACTGCCCACCACTTTCTGCTGACTGTCAACTTCCACCCATGGCTTCCCCAGCTGACAGCTTCTCCTAGGTACACACTCTTCTCTCCTGCATATCAACTCACCATCTGAGATATTTCAGAGGTATAAAGTCATAATAAAACTCTCAAAGCCATAATTAAAATCCAGCACTTTTTCCTCCCTAAAGCCTTTAAACTCTTTACTAATTTAAATCTTAACTTCAGAGAGAAACAAAGTACTTCATCTCCCAATTGGCCCTATCTCTCCATTAGCTCGAATATTCAACATAAACTCCAAAACTTAGAAGAAGCCTCAAGCCCCACAAAGGGAACTTTTAGACCTGACCTTCTTCATCTTTTAATAGAGATGGACAGAGGATAGAGAAAAAGGGAAAGGGGATAGCAGCCCAGAAGTTAGAAAAGTTTTTTTGTTTTTGTTTTTGTTTTTTAAACAGTGGCTGTCCCTTTCAGTCTCCTTCAGAAATACTCAAAAGCCCCAGGCAAGAAGACCAGGCCTTTCTACAAGACAGAAACATTGCCTCTGGCCCTCACTAGGACTCTGTGTCTCTGAAGTAAAGTTCCGCAAGAAACATCCTTCACTAAGCCCCCGAAACTGTGTCCTCTCTGTAAAACAGAAAGACACTAGAAGTGAGACTATATCCTCCTTAGAATAGGAGACTACATTCATCTTCTGAAGCTAGTAGTCCCTGAAACCAACAAACACTGCTTCCATCTGACCAACACATTGTACTTCAAAATGGACTCAACTTGTTCACACTTTAGGTAACTAAATCTCTGACAATGTTGAGCAAATTGATTCTAATAAATACCAGAGCCATGTCCTCTGTTCTTTCTAAATTTTAGAGATGTTTATTTCTCTCTCCTATCTCCATCACTAATATAAAAAAAAATACAACCCCCCATTTGTATATTCCACACCTTCTCAATTCAGTGGAAGATAATATTCTTTTGTTCACCCTTTATTACTTTCAGGTTTTTCCCTCCACTAAAAAATACCTTATAGCTTCCTTTCTCTAAAAAGCCACAACTTCATCTGTTTCTTAATGTGCTCTAAGTTTTCAAACTATAAACTTTCTGCCTTGTTTCACCTAAAAGTGTCTACTCCTTTGTGTCTATGTTTGCATGTCCTAATATGTCACATATTGATGTTTCACTGTCAATGTAAAAGAGCTCTAATTAATTGAGTTAAAGAAAAGTAAGCACTTAAATGTTTTACCAATAACATGAGAAAGAAATTAAATACCTTTTAGTTCACATGACCTTTATAACCTTTAAGAAATGAAACTTGTTTTAAGATTTTTATTAAAGTTTAAATGTTTACGGTTAATTGACACGTCAAGAAAGATAGTTACACCTCAAATGACCACTAGAAAAACCAGTCATACTACAAAAATATTTTTTTGTCTTTCTACTAACCAACCTAGTAGCCAAATAAGATTTTATTAAAATTATTTTTATCATTAATACAACAAAATAATTTAGTTTTCTCCTTTAGAAACAAACCTCCTTTCCTTCTGTAATAATGACCAATGTAAAATCTTTACCATTCACAGACTATTTTACCTTAAGTTTTCATGAACAATAGTTGATAATCAGCTACAATTCAAAACTTACTTCTTTTAAAAATTCCATAGAAAGAACTGAAACATTCTTTTATTATTTAAAACAGTCTTTATTTTCTTACTCTATTTTTAAATGTGATAATAAAAATTGAGTAAATAACAAAATTGATTTACTATCTGAAAGATTAAAAACTGCTGAAGCCTGCCTGACCTGGCCTTATTACCTCTCTAGGCCTAGGGACTATAGCAAAAGAGACAGGCCTATAAAATTCCAAGGACTAATTGCAAGGGATAAAACTAGTAAGCATCTAGTTCCCTTATCTTTCTCCTTAATTTCCCTCCCCCACCTGACCCCTACAAATGTTCTTAATCACTACTTAATGAGATCACAACACTTACAACCTAAAAACTAAACTTTAACTTTATGCAAATTCTCCCAGGACAGACCAGATCCACATCAACCTAAAAGAAATCCTTTTAATTCTTATTATTTTTCTTTCTTTCTTTTTTTTTTTTTTTTTTGAGACAGAGCCTCAAGCTGTCACCCTGGATAGAGTGCTGTAGCATCACAGCTCACAGCAACCTCCAATTCTCGGACTCAAGCTAGTCTCTTGCCTCCACCTCCCAGGTACCTGGGACTACAGGCGCCCGCCACATGCCTGGCCATTTTTGGGTTGCAGCCGTCTTTGTTGTTTGGCAGTCCCAGGCTGCATTTGAACCCGCCAGCTCAGGTGTACATGGCTGCGCCTTAGCCCTTTGAGCCACAGGTGCCAAGCCTAATTCTTATTATTTTTCATCATTACTGCTTAGCTTCTAAAACTTCTGTCCTAGATTCAATCTTCTGGACTCTAAAAACCCATAGATCTTCCAGAGCCTCCATCTACTCAATATAAATTCCCTAAAAGCCCAGCCCATCTAAGCTCCAATTCATTCCTCAAAAACTTTAAAATGGTGAACTTTTAATATGCTGTAACATAAGACATCTGACTTCTCTTTTCCTCTTTCCTATACTTCTATCTAACTTACGTACCACATCTATCCTCCTTTACTCATACTGGGTAACAAAATATTGTTGTTTATTTATTAATCAATTAAAGACAGTACAAACTAACATTAACCTTACACTTCATAAACAGGCATCTTCTAGTAAATTTGACTAGTGAAATTTAAAATCCATATATAGTTCTAATTCTCTTTAGTTTACCACTCTATAAGGCACCTTATAGTCCTACTTTGAGTTATCACTTTCAAATCCTACATTTTTACTGCCTAATAACATTCATACAGAACCAAATTCAAGGCCCCAAATTTCTCTCTAAAAAATCCCCTTCTGATCTCTAACCTAACATTGAAAACAATCTACTTTCAATTGCACCCTCCCCCCTCTAATGATCCAAATGAGCACTGACAAGCAGGGATATCACTCTGTCATATTCCGGGGGAAGCAGTTTCACAAGAAGACACTTCCATCCATAAATACCAGTTTTCAGCTCATTCCAATAAGAAGGCAATATAAGGATAAGCAGTATTTATGGTGAAATAATAGTAAATTATTAGTTCATAGTCTTTCTCACTACCTCCTTTCTTTCTCTTGTTAGCAGCCCCATCCCTATAAATTCCTATTTTCACAAACCATTCAGAAACCGAACTGACAAAAAAGAAATGTAAATTCTCTTTATATTTCCCAACTCCTGTGCCTTTTAAAATCTGTTCTTTTAAGCTTCAACTAATTCCGAACCATCCTAGGTGGATGAACAATTGGACCTAAAGATGAGACACACCTAAAAATTGTCTGTCTTTACCTAAGGAAAGTGAGCACAACATTCACATTCACACCTTGTGAATTCAACTACAATTACTCTTTTCTATTTGTCCTCTTTAAATTCAGCTACCCACTAAACTTCAGGAAGGACATTCTACCTTTCTTTCTTTAACATACCACACCATTCTGTCACTTCTTTCTCCCCCACCATTGCCCTTTCTCTCACTCCTTACTGTCCTCTCTCTCTTTTCCTCATCTCTTCCCTTCGCTCTCTAATACATGCACCTAAAATTAAAACTCCTCTTCTGCCAAGATAGGCCTACTGACAAATTTTCGCTCATCTCTTAGATGAAAAACACTGCAAAAAGTCAAGCTCCTTGCTCCCCATACCCACTGACAACCTCACTGACCACCTAACCCAAACCAAATTCCACTTCCTTCCTAAAATACGCTCTGTTACAGCCTCACCTATGTAACCATTCACCAGAACAATTCTAGCAAGAACTCTTTACATCTGGGACATTAAAAGTTCAGCCCAAAATACACAGGAAGTGAAGAACTACTCCTTTTCTTCAATTCTTCCTCTTGCCTTGATGACATTGATATATTTTTGCTATGCAGAACCTTCATCTATCTATGCCTCCCAACAAATCAGACTGGCACATGCACTCTAGCCCTACTTTCCCCTGATATAGCCTTCCTTTCAGGCAACAAATAGGTTTCTTTCCCTTTCAGACCCTACTTAGAGCTAAACATGTCATCCACTTAATCCTTCTCCTAGTAGGACTAGGTATACATCACAGCAGGAGTTTCCAACAGAGCTGCTGGACTAGGAATTTCCATCCACCAGTTCCAACTAATGCCCACTGAACTGGTCAAAAGCTTCCAAGAAATCTCTGATCAGTTACAGCTCATACACAATCCGGTAGACTCCCTGGCATCAGTACTTCTCCAAACCATAGAGGTTTTGATTTGCTCATGGAGGGGTAAGGGAACATTGGTAATTTCTTAAAGGAAGCATGCTGTTTCTCTACCAACATGTCTGGCCTAGTCTGAGAAGGCATCACCCACCTCCAGGAACAAGACACATCTATGCTCTTAAAATGAGGGATCCTGGTTTGACAGCCAATGGTGATGCCGGATAACACCCCTTTTGGCCCCTTTACTGTAATTCCCCTGTTAATAACCATTGCCCCCTGTGTCATCCAATTATCATCTTCTTTTTTTTAAGACAGGATAAAAAAGTTGTCAGCCACAGTTGGAACCCAATGCTTATTATTCCCCTAATCCTCTCCCAATGTACTCCAAACCTGTAAGGACCTATAAGACCCCACCCATCCCACTGAGAACAACTATAAGCCCTATCCAGTGGGATGCAGTTCTGGAAGAATAATCTTCTACCTCATCACCCCTTTTAACAAGAGTTGGGAATTTTAGGGTTCTAAACTCTATCCTCACCTCTCCTCTCAGAACAAAAGACCTACCTGATCTCTCCCCAATAGTTCCACTGGAAAGACCCTAGCCCACCAAAGCCTTCTAGCAAAACCTGTGGAATCTCCCTCTCCCTATGCTCAGTATAAAAACAAACATACAACCATTCTTGGTACAGCAGGCATCTTTGCCCAGGAGGATCTCAGTCCCCTTTCACTAAACTTGGCCTGAATCTCTCCTGGTCTCATCTCTAGGTACACCATTGAACTCCTTTCAAAAACATGAATCAATCCCCAGGAAATTATGCTTAATGAAACCAAGTTGATACCAAAACCTTACATACCATATGATCCCATTTACATAACATTCTTGAAAGTGTAAAGTTATAGAAATGGAAAAGTAATTGGTGCTTACCAAATGACAAGACAGAAGTTTAGGGAGGAAGACAGTGTGCATATAAAATGGCAAGGTGAGAAATTCTTGTGCTCACTGAACTGTTCTGTATCTTGCTATGTTAATGTCAGTATCTTGGCTGTGATATTTTAGCATAGTTTTGTTAGATGTTACTATTGTATAAACTGTATAAAGGGCATACGCAGTATCTCCTTGTATTATTTCTTGCAATTGCATGTCAATCTATTGTTGTCTCAAAATAAAAAGTTAATTTAAACATATAAAAGCACATAGACTGATTATTACCATGCTTGGAACAATAAGTGCTGAATAAGTGACTTGGAACAATAATTAACACAGCCTATGTGTACAAAATATTTACTATTTCTTGGACAGATAAGGTACTAGAAAAATTCAGAATTTATAACTAGCCACTCCATTAAGATACTCAAAATTAGATTCTAAGTATTTCCCTACGAATATTTTCAGATCAAATTTTTTATGGGTGTTAATAAGGCAGCTGGTAATAGAAAAGGGGGACTCTGGAGAAGGAGAGAGAGGAAACATGGAAGGGGAGCTTTGGGGGAGCAAAATGATTGAGAGATAATGATGGAAGACAGAATGAGAAAGTAACAGAAAAAAGGAGTAAAAGGAAAAGGGGAAGGATGAAAGAGATTGATAGAAGAAGGAGTCTTCTATAATTAATTCTGACACACAGAGGAAATAAACATTAGAGAACCTGATTGAAAATGAGTCACACCCTCATAAACAGCAACTCCCTTGAATTCAAAGACCAGTATATAGATTGATTAGAATTTGTTTTATTGAAATAACAGCCAGGATAAATACCCTTGAGAAATGTAACATGTTGCTTATTTCAGTATTTAAACTGATGTAAAGTCATCTAACAGTAACTTACAGCATTCAGATAGAAGGGGACAAGAGGTGGATAAATGAGCTAGGAGGGAGGAATTAAAAATTCATGGAATGCATCTTTTTCTAAAATTGAGAGCCCTTTGCAACATTAGTCCTCAGTTATGTTAATGTAGCTGTTTGGCTATGAGGGTGATGTGAAAAGAGGTGACTATAGGAAGGGAGAAAAGAGAGGAAAAAAAAACTTGAGAAGATAAAGAATGAGTATACAGGGGCACAAAGAGGTATGAAAGATACTTGAAACCAAGAAGGAGAAATGGAGGGTGGGGAATTAAGGGATAAAATCTTACCTATTGAGTACAGTAACCACTAATCTGGTGATGAGCACACAAAAACCCCTGATTTAAGCATTAGCTTAGTTTTATCTATGTAATAAAAATATTTATGCCTCCTTAATATTCTGAAATAGAAAAAACACAACTATTTATAAAGAATATTAATACTTAAGATGAGTAAAAATAAATGTTTATATAAAATTGCCATTTTAATAGATCAAAAGTTGCCAGATATAAACAATTTCTCTGTAGCTTCACCAAGTATATTAGAAAGCACTTTAGAAACTATAATAGTTCTACAAAAATATAAAACATTGCTATAACACAGTGATGATGCAAAATAGGAAAAATTGATTTGCATTTTAAAAACCTCAGTTATGGGCTCTGCGCCTGTGCCTCAACGGGCTAGGGCGCCAGTCATGTACACCTGGGTTGGCGGGTTCGAATCCATCCCGGGCCCACCAAACAACAATGATGGCTGCAACCAAAAAATGGCCGGGCATTGTGGCGGGCGCCTGTAGTCCCAGCTGCTAGGGAGGTGGAGGCAGGAGACTCGCTTGAGCCCAGGAATTGGAGGTTGCTGTGAGCTATGATGCCACAGCACTCTACCCAGGTGACAGCTTGAGGCTCTGTCTCAAAAAAAAAAAAAAACAAAAAAAAACTTCAGCTATGGTTCTAGCTCTGCTACCTCTTAGCTGTGTTACCTTGAGTGAGTCATTTCACCTCTATAAATCTTCTCTTCTGTAAAAGGAGAATATAATATTTCCCCATTCAATATTCAATTTCAAAGAACTTCTGTGTGAGATCAAAATCGGTTATATTATGTAAAAATTCAAGGCAAGATTCACTATGCCATCTAAATGCAAATGAACCTGGGCAAATGATGCCCCATTTGTGTACTGTATATTAAAAAACTTTGTGTTTATTTTAAATATAAGTTTTTGGGTTTTGTGTCTTTTATCCTTTAATTTTAGTTTTTATATTTTTCTTTTAGAGTAATTTAAGAGAAATACATTAACTATAAGGAGAAGAATTTTGTTGTGTTTTAGGTTGCAGGGTTTTTTTTTTTTTTGAAGGGGTTGCAGGAGAAAAGAAGCATGACCTCTGCTATATTAGAAAGATTAGTTCAATATACAAAAATAATGACAGGAATCCCATTATCTCTTTTATTCTAAGAAAAACATGTTTATTTGTTTTCTGTTCTTTGTAAAGCCTGAAATTTGACCAGATTTGCTATGAAGTAAGTACTTTTAAGCCTAAATACCTTTGGACTTCTTGTCAGGTTATATTATCATCTCCAATGATATAGAAAGGCTATTTAGTATGTCCTTCTAATATTTGGCAAACAACCAATTTATATGAATGTTTTCTACTTTTGATCATTGTTAAGATATTTTTATTTTTTTATTTTTTTAATAATTTTATTGAATCATAATTGTGTACATTGGTGCAATCATGGGGCACAATGTGCTTACTTCATATACAATCAGAAATATTTTGATCGTACTATTAGAGATAGCCTTCATGGCATTTTCTTGATCACTATATGAAGACATTGATATTCTACATTTAATAAGTTTCACCAGTACCCTGCTAAGATGCACCTTAGGTGTGATCCCACCAATTGCCTTCCCTCCACCCATCCTCCCCCCTCCCTTCCCCTCCCTTTCCCTTTTCCCTGTATTCTTGT
>CAUYON010142068.1:0-16068 GCA_963573935.1 Arctocebus calabarensis
GGTGTTGTGGCGGGCACCTGTAGTCCCAGCTACTTGGGAGGCGGAGGCAGGAGACTCGCTTGAGCCCAGGAATTGGAGGTTGCTGTGAGCTGTGATGCCACAGCACTCTATCCAGGGTGACAGCTTGAGGCTCTGTCTCAAATAAATAAATAAATGACTTTGTGAACAGTCACTCCTGAATCACCTACCATGATGCCGCACCACGTTTGTTCTCTGCCAGGGAGTTTTCTCCAGGCTCTGTGTGTCTGTGCAGAATTGTGTGTTTCAATGCATTTGGGGATGAGCTGGGCGTAACTGCAGAATCACTCCGGTCTGAAGACACGTGAGCACAATCGTGGCTATCACCTGTGGCTATTATGGTGCTGAACCTGACCAGGTGAGTGTATCCAGGTTGATGTCCTAAAGCTGTTCTGAAACTTTCACGTGGCCCTTAAGTGAACTTGTCTTATTGTTGGAGCGTGAGTGTGCCTACATCTGTGTAGCTATATCTGAGGATCTTAGGATGACATGGCTGTCCCCAAAGAGGATATGGCTGTGGCATGGCTGTTACATGGGTGTCACTGAGAAATGCAGCTGCATTTGAGTGTGGTTTTGTCTGCTTCTGCCAGGCCCACATGGTTGTGACATTGACTATCACAAGGCTATATTTCCTAAATATATGACTGCAGTTTAAGGGTTGGGTTGTCCTATTCATGAGACTATGCACCTGGGTGACCGTGATTCCCACACAAGTGGGTGTATGACGTCAGGACTGTCGGGTAATCATTAGGCAAGTGTACTGAGGCTGTGTGAAGACCTCTGAGTATGAGCCGCCGCTGCAGGATTTGTCACCAATCATAACATACAATGGGGTTTCTCTCTGAGCATGTGCATATTATGGGCTATGAGGCACAGGGTCCTTGAGGGCATTCCATGACTGCTGTGCACCTGTCCCTGACTTTGTGTCCTATTGTGTCATTGCTGGTTGTGTAGAAAGTATAACCAGGGTGGTCCTCGTGTGACTTCTCCCCAAGGCTTTGTCACTCCATTTCTGTATGTAGCTGTGGCAAGTCAGGATCCACCTGCCTGTCATGCGTGTGACTGTTGTCTGGTGTCCTAAGCTGACACCGCTGTGTCTGCAGTGGTGTGCTTTATCTCCTTGCTTTGTTGAGTGTGATTCCCTGTGGCTGTATCCAAGCCTGTGCTTCCATTTCCAAATCTGCATGGATGAGTTTGGACCCGTGTGGCCCTGAGTGGCATGTGAATGTGTGCGCATACTTGCTGGAGCCCAGCTGTTACTGGTCAGGGTCGCGTGTGTGCATGTGCACGGACACCCTGAGCAGTCTGGGTCCAAGCGTGGTCACATAGAGTGTGCCAGGCAGTATCTGGGCTCTCTGGTTCTGTCTCCATCTGTGTGACTGTTGTGTGGCTGGGGTATGCATGTGCTGGGCCCTCTGTATGATCTATGCTGCTGACATGTGGCTGGAATATGTGTGTTCATAGTAGTAGAAGCTACTATCTGGTTGTGACTGGGAATGACTCACTGTACCCAAGTTTGTGCAGCTGAACGTGAACCTATGTGAATGCAGCTGAGTCCATGGGTGGTTCCTGCAGCTGTTGGGGACAGGGGCGTGCACATGCATGCACAGGCTGTTGTCCACCTGAGCACGTGTAGTTGATATGTCACCACATGCATATGTATGCCTGTGGCCAGGCTGCCTGGGGGCCGTGTCTCAGGCTGTGATATGGGGGTGAGTGTGTACCCTCATCCTGTGTCAGGCCCACCTGGTCTGGGAGGCTGGGGCAAGAGGCTGGGTAGTCCTCAAGATCCTCTCTGCAGCCGCCATCCCGATCCTCAATGACCAGGTCGATGGGCATCTTTCCCTTGAGGCAGGTGATGTAGCGGTGACAGAAGTTGTCGCACAGGTCGTGGACCTGGGGGGGGGGGGACCGGGGTTCTGGGGGGGCCACCCGGGGGCCAGGGCTGGGTATACAGGGACAGGGTGGCATTTCTGCTTCAACTCTGGTGGAGAGAGAGCTTGGGGGAGGGGGAGGGCCGAGGGGAGCCGGTGAGGGTGGCAGAGAGGAGAGCACTCACCTTCTCCAGCTCCAGCAGGTGGAACCGCAGCACCTGGATGGCCTGGATCATCTGAAAATGGGACCAGGAAGGCACCAGAAGTGAGGGTGGGGGAGGCAGGAGGAGTACAGGAGAAGAAGAAAGGAAAGACAGAGAAACAGGAAAGAGTGAGACAGAACGACAGGGACAGAGAGACAGATGAGGGGGGCAAAGAGAAAAATAGAGAAGAGAGATGGAGATCAAAATTGAGGAAAGGGAGGGTGACGGATCGAGAGGAACTGACAAGGAAAGACAAGCAAGAGACAGAAGGGGCCCATCACAAGAGGCGTGAGCTAAGGTGGGCTCCAACAATAAGTGCGCCCACCCTTTGCCTGTTGCCCCCAGCTCCAAACCCACCCTCCCCCCTCAAACTACATTTCCAAGAAGCCTTTGCCAAAGGGTTTGACCAACAGGAGCCCTGGCAGGAGCAGGGCACAGAGGACCGGAGAGGTTGGAGTATTTCTCCTTCCCTCCCTCTCTCCCCCTTCCTTCTTCTCCCTCCTTTGAGGATAAGTCCTGGGCTCATTTGGCTCTGTGCTCTTGACTGAGAACAGTGCTTTTGGAGTCCCGTCCTGTGCCAGGCGCTGTTCTAAGCACTTGACTTGTATTAACTCATTAAACTTCATGGCAGCCCTTACCAGCTACGTTGTACAGACAAGGCACCATGGCACCAGCCCGGAGAGGTGGAGCCACTTGCCCTATGTCACAGAGCTAGTGACGGGCAGAGCTGGGATTCTAACCGGCCTCAGGTCTGGCTGTGCCCTATCGCACGTGGGCAACAAGGAGCACAGTTTGAGAAGGTGGCCCAGGTGCGGCCCCTCTACACCTTCCCCCAAACGAACCCCAGGGATATGGCAGGAGACTCTGTGGAGGAGGGGCCCCTATAGAGGGCCCAGGTCTCACCAGATTGTCCAGCTCTGGGTTGGCGGAGAAGAGAGGCCTCTCGGAGCGGACCTGGGAGGGAAGAGAGAGGCCAGCAGGGCACAGCCTGCCTCTACCCCCCCTCCTTGCTGGCTCTCTGGGCGTGGTGGATGGGGGTGCCCACCTGCTTGGCAAAGGCAGCGATGTCCTCATTGAAGGAATCGGAGGAGCAGACATCGCCCCCCAGGGGTGTGCCCAGCCCAGCCCCGGTCCCATCTCGAGGGGAGCATGTGGCCAGTTCACACTTCTCAAAGACCAGTGCCAGGAGGGGGAAGAGCGGATGTCTGGGGAGGCAGGAGAGGACAGAGCTGGTGAGGGGAGGGGGTATGTGTACATGTGGGGAAGGATGGAGCAAATAGGCATGGGATAAGAGAACCAGAAGGAGAAGAGACAGAGAAAGAGAGGGCTGGGAAAGACAGCCTTGGAGAAAGAAGAATCCGGAGGCCCAGCCCAGACCACATGGTGCCCACACTGCCCCAGCCCCCACTCACCCATAGATCTCATCCTTCTCCCTCTTCAGGCCGTCACTGTCCAAGCCCGGGGGCAGGGGCTGGGGTGGCCGGTGTGGGCCGTAGGGCCCAGGGGCTCTTGTTGCTGAGGGCACTGCCTCGGCAAAGCCAGCCAGGGCTGTGGTGCCGTCCACGATGCCTGGGTAGTGGGGCAGCTCATCGTACTGGGGGGAGCCAGGGAGAGCCCCGGGGAGGCGTCAGGAGACTCAGACATGTAGCTGAGGAGCCTCCCTATCCTGGGACCCAGACAATATCCCTCCGTTTCCCAGGAAGCTGCCTCTGGTCACCAAGTGTCTGAGCCTTGACCCTCATATGCCCCCATACCCCATGGAGCTGTCTGGGTGGGCTGAGGACTGATACTACCGGCACAGCAGTTCTCAACCTGTGGGTCATGACCCCTTTGTAACAATGAAAATACATCCTACATATCAGATATTTACATTATGATTTATAACAGTAGCAAAATTACAGTTATAAAGTAGCAATGAAAGTAATTTTATGGTTGGGGGTCACTACAACATGAGAAAGTGTATTAAAGGGTCGCAGCATTAGGAAGGTTGAGAACCACTGTCCTGGCATGTGGGTGGTCAGACCCAGGGGAGAGACCCAACAGTCTGACTGGGAGGGAAATGGGAGTGAGATTCAGAGAGTGACAGAGAGAGGAAGAGCAGACAGAGAGGGAGGGAAGGAGCAAGGAGGGGGAGAAAGTATCACCCACTGATGCCTCCCTCAGAAAGGTGCACTGTTTGTACACAAATGTACATGCACATATGCAGCCTCCCCCACTTCCTTTTCCTTCTGCAGTTGTCAAAAATGCAAGTACAAATGTGTCTTATACAACTTGTCACATCCCACTGGCCACCTGAATCCACTACATACGTTATACACACACAGTCATAAACACCCACCCATAAGCACACTCATGTGTGTCGCTCACAAACATATACATACACTTTTAAGCATATCTCCCCACAACATGTGAGCTTAGAGTACCCCTAAATTGCCAGAGATGCCCCCCTTGGGCATGCACACACACATGGCCACAGGAATGAATGAATGAATCAATCAATCATTTAGCACATGAATGAATGAATGAATGAGGAACTTAGCACAGTGCCTGGCTCACAGACAATAAACACTTGTTGAGGGAAAGAACAACACACAAGACACACATTTGTGCAAACAGCCCCGAAGATACACAAGAGCAGGAGGTGAGATTTGCATGTCCCATTGTCACAGAACCACATACAGGGGAAGCCAGAGGGACCTTTCAGTCACCAGGTCAACCCTTTCCTTGGTGAGGAAGACTCTGCGGCTCAAAGAGGCAAAAGGACTTGCAAAGGGGGCACAAGAGCCTTCCTGCCTCCCACCACCACCAGGGCTCCGCGTGTGTCTGCCTCTCTCCCTCTTCCATTTCCTCTTCTCTTAACTTCTCCCGAGCCCTGAACTTGAAGGCGGCCGCTCCCACTCCGCTGTCCAGCGCTCACCCACTCGGAGGGGTCCCCCTCATCCTGCCCCGCCCTCCCAAAGTAGGTGCCTCCTCCCTGCTTCCTCCCTCCGGGGCCAGAGAGAGAGCCCCACGGCCCCGCGGTGGGTGAGACCACCTCTTCCAGCCCGGTCCCCACCCCTAACCCTCAGGACCAGGGGCTTGGAACAAAAGTAGACCGGAGGAAGGATGGCGGAGGGCAGAAAAAGAAGGCGACGGGTGCGGGATAGAGATAAAGGCCTGGGATGGAGAAGCCAGGGGACATAAAGAAGCGGGGGAAGCAGGGACACAGACCAGGGGACCGAGGTGCGGGGACGGGACATGTCGGAGCAAAGAGGGAGGACAGAGGAAAGAGAGAAGGAGACCTAGGAGGGGAGAGAAAGAGAGGCAAAGAAAGAGGAGAGGAGGTGGAGAGCCCCGGAGAGGGGGAGATGGAAGGAGGGGGATGCGAAACGGGCTGGGCCGGGGATCCCGCCCTCACACCTACCCTCCGGGCCATGGGCTGATGCCACCGGCAGCTGCTGGGTCCTTCCAGAACCTGGCCGGCGAGTGGGGCGCAGGCAGGGGCAGCCCCCAGGAGGCCCGCGGTGCCGACGCCAGGGGGTGGGCAGAGGCTGGGCGCCCGCCCCCCCCCCCCCGTCAGCGGCAGGCACCGGGCGGGGTGGAGGCTGCGAGCATGGGCCCCCAGCCCCGTCCCCCCACGGGGGTCACGGCCAGGGGCTCATGGCCGCGCGGGAGCGGGGGAGGGTGGTCCGAGGCCCCTTCCCGGGAGCCCCCAGTCGCTCCCCTGGGTCCGGGGCTAATTGAACCAGCCCGAGACAAACAGACCCCGGAGACTGGGGAGAAGCGGGCGCGGGGGCGGCGCGGCGCGGCGCGGCCGGAGGGTGCCGCGGCTCCTCAATGCCTCGCTCCCCCTCTCCCGGTCTCTCCCTCGCTCTGTGGTCACATCCGGAAGTTCCACGGCGGAGATGCTTAACCCGCTGTCCGCCGGTGGCTCGGGCCGCGGCGGGAGCCTCCGAGCCCCCTCCCCCGGCCCTCCGCCCGGCGGCTTTTGTGTGGGGTCTCGCCGGCCCGTCCCCCTCGGCCCCCACCTCTCCTGCCTGGCTCTCTCAGGGTCGCTCTCTGTCCTCCACCCCACTCCGGGGCGTCTCTACCTCTCCCCCTCTCGGCCGCCTCGGGGCTGGGGCTCGCCCCTCCTCCTGTCTCTCGCCCCAACTCCCGGATTCTCTCTCTCTCCCCCCACTTACCTCCCTTCCCCTCCCCCTCCGTGTCTCCTCTTCTCGTCCCCTCTCTTGACAGACACAAATCGGAGGAGAACAGGAGGCAGGAGGAAGCAAAACCCTCATATTTTGCTTTCTCTGCTTGCTCTGGCCCTTTCCCCCCCTGCTCCAGGAGACAGGGACTCCGGAGCCTGTGTCTGTGGCCATCTGTGCATGCGTGTGTGTCCTCAGAGTGTCTGAGTGTGTGTCTGGTTGTCAGGCCATGCCTGGGGGCTTGTGTGTTTGCAGGAGTGACTGCGCATGTTGTTTCTGGTTGTGAATATAGTGGGTATTGGATGGTGTGTGTGTGTGTGTGTATCGCTCTACCCATCTTTGGACCCTGCCTTTTAGAAGGTTCTTAGCTCGGCGTCCCCTCCACTGCTTTAACTGCTCCCTGGGAGTTTATGGAGTCTCCAACTTGAGGGTAAATTTTATGCCTGCTTACATACGTGTGGGAGAGAAGGTGCCCAGCTTTCATCCCATTCCTAAGACAAGCTTTGAAATTAGCATCCTAATGAGATAAAGAAAAAGATTTGTGCACCAACAACTTATTGGTCACTGCCTGTGTGCCAGGTGATGTTCTGAGGAGACAGGAGGGAACAAAAGACAAACCTCTTGGCCTCATGGAGTTCACATTCCGTTGAGAATGGGGGGACAGGAATGGGTGGGTGAGGGAGAGAGCATAGTCAGTTAAATAAATGTATTTAATTAACTAATTCAGAAGGTGGAGTGCTCTGAGACAAAGCAGTATTGGGGAGGGTACTTTATATAGGCTGGACAGGGAAAGCTCTGGGAGGAGGTGACATTGGAACCAGGCAGATCATTTCAGGCAGGGTGGGACAGCAGGTGCAAAGGCCCTGAGGCATGAGTGTAGGCACCTTGTCTGGTGTGTTCAAGAAACACCTAAGAGGTTCCTGGGAGGGGGTGAAGGAAGAAGAGAGAGACATCTGGGATTCCTTCTCTCCATGACATTTTCTAAATTAGGAGTCTTTATCCCTTTGTGTCAGGCCCCTGAGGAGGTGTACAAATGGCTATCAGGAGACTTCTGAACCTCTAAAATTGCATGGGAAATTGTGGCCTTGGTGCTTTTGTGTGTTTTTTTCCCCATAAAACATATGGTCCATAGATCTTATCCTCTTTTGTTCTCTACAAAGGGATCCTTTACACACACACCCCAAAGTTATAAACCATCATTACAGAGGAATAGCAAGGCAGACAAATAAAAAGAAATGGGGGTGTGTGGAGACCCAGGGAGAGAGGGTGACAGATCCAGAGACAGAACCCGAGGAGAGGGGAACAGAGGGGGGGGAGAGCAGAGAGAGGGGCCTGAGGTCCTACCCACCCCTGCTGTACTCTCTGAGAATGTTTTTGACTGATAAACAGGCTACCTGTGCTGCAACCTGGTTCTTCTTGTAGAAATTAAACAAACCACCAAGGCTCAAGGCAAGGTGTGAGCGGAGTGAGCCAGAGCTACAGATCAGGCTTGAGGGTTAAGGCAGCAGCAGCACTTCCTGGTGGGAAAGGGTGAGCTGGAAGGCTGTGGGGATGGGAGGGGAAGGACCCTAGTCCTGGTGCCCCCCAGGCCTCTAGGAAGGCCCTCTCCTCTCCCTCTAGGGCTCAGCACCTCTTCCAAGTCTCTCATTCTCCTCTCCCTTTCTCTTCCTCTTTCTTCCTTTCTCTCCCTCTTCGTCCCCTGACCCCTGGGCACACCATTGACCCTCCTCTCTGGCCATCTCCATGAGTCCCTTGGGAATCTAGAGTCTGGATCCAGCTCAGACAGCTCTTCCCTCTCTGAGCCTCCATCTCCCCATTTGCAGGAGGAGCAATGAGTTTGGGTTAGGGGCAAGAGAGTGGGTAATGGGGAAACAAACCGAAGGGTGCCAGGATCCTGGGGTCCTTGGCTGAGTCTGTGTTCCCACATGTGGAGGTACTCCCCCCATGACTGTCCTACTGCAATGCTGGCCCTTTAAGATAGGGGAGATGGGGTCTGGAGAGTCTTTGATCACTGCCACCCAGACCCACCCCCAAGATCAGAGTTTTAGAGCAGAAATTTTTTTTTTTGTAGAGACAGAGTCTCACTTTATCACCCTCGGTAGAGTTGGCGTCACACAGCTCACAGCAACCTCCAACTCCTGGGCTTAGGCGATTCTCTTGCCTCAACCTCCTGAGTAGCTGGGACTGCAGGTGCCCGCCACAATGCCCGGCTATTTTTCTCTTTTGCAGTTTGGCCGAGCTGGGTTTGAACCCGCCACCTTGGGTATATGGGGCCGGCGCCCTACTCGATGAGCCACAGGCACCGCCCTAGAGCAGAAAATTAATTTAAATCACTTTTAAATTAAAGATGAAAACCTCTTCAATCTACTCTGTCCCCACCCCAGCCTCAGCCAGGATGTAGGGTGGGAGATCCAGGGGTCTGGGGTCCCAGCCTCAATTGGCATCTTGAGAGGGGATGTGTAGACTGAGGTCTTTTTTGCCTTTGGTGAAGCTGATTCTGAAAACCAGAAGTGTGGATGGATCCGAGTGTCCCAGAGGGGCATGGACATAGCAGGGAGGGGTGTGACTCAGAGAAAGGCAAGGCAGAGTGGCAGAGAGGAACAGAGAGAGGGAAGAGGACACTGAGTTGTTGGGATGGCAGAGGAGGGGCTGGGTGGGATGGGTGCACAGACAGAGACTGAAGGCTTGTTCCTGCTGTCAGTGGTCACTGCGACCTCAGAAGGGCCCTCCAACCGCCAAAACAGGAGCAGGGGCTCAGGCTCTCAGCATAAATCTTTTTAATCGAAGAAAGGAATGAGATGTTGGGAAGGGGAAAAACAAGAGTGTCTGGGAGAAGAGTGATGCAGGGAGCTAGGGCCAGGAGGGAGGAGGAAGGGGGAGGTGCTTGATTTTTGTTTTGTCTCTTCCCAGACCCTGGTCTGTCTTTCGGTCCTCTGTCCATCAGTCTGTAACACACACACTCTTCTTCCCAGCCAGCTCCCAGGCGAGGAAGCAGATGGTGGCCAGGCCTCAACCCGGAGGGGGTGCCCTGTGCTCCCTGATGTTTCAGGCGTCCCCCTGTCATCCTGTCGCTGCCGCTATGCCTCTGTGAGGGAGGAGTTTGAGCCTCTTTTTGCAGGTACTGGAAGACAGGTACCCCTGGTGCGTGCCAGGCTGTGCCCCCTCTCTGCCAGTGTGTGCAGCTCAGAGTGCCTGGCCCCACCCACATCTTACAGATGGGCAGGTCCCCAGGCCACACTCACCCGTGGAGCCCTGTGTGAGTAGATCTGGGGCACCTGTTGGGTCCCTGTGACACAGCTTGCACCACTTCTCATGGCTCCCCATAACGCCCCCACCTGGCTTAACCGGGGACCACTGGGACAGCAGCAGGTCCCCAGGTATGCCCAGTGGGCCTCAGGATCTGCCCTCCAAGGCTACAGCAACAGATCACATGAGCAAGGACCTGCTGAGGACTTCTCCCTTCTCTCTTGGTTCCACTAGCCCCCTGCCTCAGTTTCCCCTGTTTGTCAACAGCTCTGTGTCAGTCTCTCCTTCCTGGACCCAGACTTTGTCCCTCCTCTCTCCGTCCTAGACTCTGAGGATCTGAATCTCCCCTGGGGGGTGGAGGAAGAAGGGATCCTAAAAGGCCCTGTGTGTCTCTGCTTCTTCCCGGGGTGTGTCTGTCTGTCTGTCGCATAGGTCTCTTCCTCCATCTTTTTTGCTCTATCTCTACATCTCTTTGGATGATCTCTCTGTCTGGCTCTGGAGGCCTCTGTCTTTCTGTCCTCTTCATCTCCATCTCTCTGCACCTTCGCTCTCCCCACCTCTGTCCCTCCTTCACCCTGAGGCCCAGGCCCTTCATGAATACAGTGCCCTGGATCCCAGGCCCTCCCCCTGCTTGGCCTGGCTCCAGGAGAAGGAAACATTTATCCTGGTGGGTCCTCCCCACCCCTACACCCGCCCCTCCGCCTGCTGCCGGGCCATCCATCACTGAAGCTGAGACTCCAGCGGCTCATTTGTCACCGCCCTGACAAATGCCTGCCGCCCCTTCCCCTCCCGCCCCGCCAAGCAATCATACCATTAGCCATGGCTCAGCAGAGGCCACTGCGAGGACCCGGCCTGACCTGAGCGGGGGGAGGGGCACGGGTTGTGACTCTCCCACCCCACCCCGCCCTCCCTCATCTCTCCATGTCTATTTTTTTCCTTGCCCTTTCTGTCCTTTTTGTCTGAATCTGCTTCCCCTGCCAGTTTCTGTCTGGGCCTCCCCTCTGGATCTCCCCCCTTCTCCTCCTCCTCCTCCTCTCTCCCCTTCCTCTCCTCTCCATCCCTGTTTCTCTCTTGCTGTGTTTTCTTCTGTCTCTGACTGTCTTTGTTTCTCTCCATGTCTCTCTTCCTTGTTGTCTCTCTCTAACTCTGTCTTTGTCTCTCTCCATCTCCCCATCTCTCTCCGCTGGGGTCTCTCTGGTCTGTGCCTTTTTAACCCCTGGTTTTCTCTGGCAAATCCTTAGGCATCTGTCTCTCTGTGGTTTTGAGCACTGGTGAAGGGGTCTCAGGATTGCTTTAACCCACCCCTCTTGCTGTCTCTGTCTTGCTCTCCCATGTCTCCGGCATTGTGTTTTGAAGTCCCTGGGTTACTCTCTCTGTGGCCTTCTGTCTTTATCTCTGAATTTGTTGCTCCCAGGCCCTTAGATTATGTTCTGTGCCTCTTTTTGTGCCTCTCCTCCTCCAGCCCTGCCTTCACTTCTCTGCTGACCCCAGATAATCCTTTTTTTTAAAAGACGGAATCTCACTCTATCACCCTGGGTGGAGTGCGGTGGCATCATAGCTCACAGCAACCTCCAACTCTTGGGCTCAAGCGATTCTCTTGCCTTCTGAGTAGCTGAGATGACAGGCACCTGCTACAATGCCCGGGTTGTTTTCGTTTTTAAGAGATGGGGTCTCGCTCTTGCTCAGACTAGTCTTAAACTCCCGAGCTCAAGCAATCCACCCACCCTGGCCTCTCAGGGTGCTGGGATTACAGGTGTGAGCCACAGCACCTTCCTCTCAGATACCCCTTTTTTTCCATCATCCTTAACATTTCCTAACCTCCACTGCACAAGGAGAGGGCAGGGGACAGGAGGGAACTCAGGGGAAGAAGGAGACAGAGTGTGCAGGTACCCTAGATGCACTGAGGCCTGAGCCCCTTGAGGGCCCGACAAGCTCATCCGTTCTCTCCCTGAGCCTTGTGTGCATGGAAGTCCCCCCAAGAGTCTGACTTCAATCCTCAGGGAGACAGCAGGATATATAGGAGGTACCTGAAACCAGCCTTTCCTGTTACCCTGAAGAGACCAGAGCTGCAAGCTGGAAGGGGTCAAAAAGGGAGCTGGGGGCACTGGGTCAGGAGAGAGGGAGACCCAGGCACAGTGGGTGCCTCCACTTGCTGGTGCCCATGCATTTCCGACTGGAAGAGAGAGGTAGTGAGACCCCCATTCTGGGAGGAACCATAGCAGAGGTTGTCTTTGCCCTACTCATATCCCTGAGGGCCCAACAGCAGTGCCCACCGTGGTACCTGTGACCCTTCACCACATGAGCTCTCTGGACAGGTTGGCAGTGCTGGGGTCATCAACAACCATCCTCAGGCCTCAGTGGATAAGAGGCAACATCCTCACTCTCGGGTGGAGTACCTAAAAGTGTGTTCTGCACAGTCTCTAAGAGGTCCCAGCCAGACGGAGGCCCCATCGCCCACAGGGTGACCTGTTCATCAACACAGCCTTAAATGGCCTCCTTCCTTTCCCTGTCATCCTCCAGTGTCTCCAAGGGTCACCTCCCAAACAAGACACTTGCCTCCCACCCTGGTCTTGGCTGGTTTCTGTGTCGCTCAGTGTGAGACGGTAGTGAGTGGGGACGTGAACTTGGCAGATCTGTAGAGAGAGGAGGCCAAGGGGACAGAGATGCCTCTTGTGGTGGTTAATTACATGTATCGTTGGTGGTGGTATCCAGAAGTTTGGTCAAACACCCGCCTAGATGTTGATATGAAGGTGTTTTTAAAACATTTAAATCAGTTGACTTTGAGCAACTTAAAGCAGATTGTACTGAGAAGGCCTTCTCCAAGCAGCTGAAGGCCTTAAGAGAAAGAGACTAAGGTCCCTCCATGAAGAAGGAATTCAGCCTTTGGATTTGAACTGGAACAACACCTCTTCCCCTGTGTCCAGCCTCTGGCCTCTGCTTCTCTCAAGAACCTTAATACAGGAGCTTGAGACCAGCCTGAGTAAAGTGAGACCCCATCTCTACTAAAAATAGAATAACTAGCTGGGCATCATGGCAGGTGCCTGTAATTCCAGCTACTTGGGATGTTGAGACAAGACGATCTCTTAAACCCAATAATTTGAGCTTGCTGTGAGCTATGATGCCATGGCTCTCAAACCCAGGGTGACTGAGATTCATCTCAAATAAAATACAATAAATAAATTTTATTTTATTTTATTTTATTTTTTTAGGCAGAGCCTCAAGCTGTCACCCTGGAGAGAGTGCTGTGACATCACAGCTCACAGCAACCTCCAATTCCTGGGCTCAAGTGAGTGTCTTGCCTCCGCCTCCCAAGTAACTGGGACCACAGGCGCCTGCCACAACGCCCGGCCATTTTTTGGTTGCAGCCATCATTGTGGTTTGGCCGACCAGGCTGGATTCAAACCCGCCTGCTCAGGTGTATATGGCTGGCGCCTTAGCCCATTGAGCCACAGGCGCCGAGCCTAAAATAAATAAATTTTAAAAAGAAACCTAATATACCTCCCAATCCTAAAATGCTATGAGCATGTGAACCAGTTCAAGGAAATGGAAGGAACATAAGAGTTCAAGACTGATGAATGGATAATCGAAATAGGGTCGGCTCTCAAACCAAGGGTAGCTGAGATTTGTCTCAAATAAAATAAAATAAATTTTAAAAAGAAACCTAATATACCTCCCAAATCCTAAGATGCTATCAGCATGTGAACCAGGTCAAGGAAATGAAAGGAATATAAGAGTTCAAGACTGGGTGGCGCCTATGGCTCAGTGAGTAGGGCGCCGGCCCCATATACCGAAGGTGGCAGGTTCAAACCCAGCCTCGGCTGACCTGCAAAAAAAAAGGAGTTCAAGACTGACGAAATAGGGTCTGTCCATATAGTGGATACTCATTTTCTGGGTGTGCAGTGATAACAAGGAACAAAGCACACTGCTGCACATCACAACATGGGTGCACCCTGAAAGTGATGCTGAATGGAAGAAGCCAGCCATGAAAGACCACATATTACATGATTCCACATATATGTAATGTCCATAGAGACAGAAAGCAGATTAGTGGTCGGGGTGGTGGTGGTGGTGGTGGTGGAGAGGACAGCGAGTGACAACCCAATGGCCACAGGGTTTTCTTTTGGGGTGATGAGAAAGTTCGGGAACAAGATAGTGGTGATAGTTGCACAACATTGTGAATGTACTAAATTGTACTGAACTGTACGCTAAAATGGTGAAAAAGGTCAATTGCATGTTATGTGCATTTTTACTGAAAATTTTAAAAAAGAAACAAAGGATAGAGACATATAGAAACTAAGATAAGAGGAGGTGGTGAATCATCTCCATAGATGTCATTGTTTTGGTGGCTGCTGTAACAAATTAGCACAAACTTAAAACCAAACAAAAGTGTTAAAACCAAACTTATTGAGCTCACAAGTTTGAGACCAGCCTGAGCAAGAGAAAGACTCTGTCTCTACTAAAAATGAAAAACCTAGGCAAGCAGATCACTTGGGCCAAGAGTTTGAAGATGCTGTGAGCTATGATGCCATGGCATTCTACCTTGGGTGACAAAGTGAGACTCTGTCACAAGAAAAAAAAAAGTAAAAAGTAAACACAAATTTATTCTCTCACAGTTCTGGAAACAAAAAGCCCCAAATCCACCCAACTGGGCTGAAAATAAGTGGTTGGCAAGGTTGCACTCCCTGCAGAGGCTCCTGGAGAGAACTAGATCTTTGCCTCCCACTCCTGGGGGCTGCCAGCATTCCTTGGCTTGTGGCCCAATCACTCCGGTCTTCAAGGCCATCATCTCGCAGTCTCTCTCTGCTCTGTATTCACACGGCCTCCTCTGTGTGTAGCAAAATCCCCCTCTACCTCCCACTTATGTCATTGCATTTAGGGTCAACCTAGATCATCCAGGATAATTTCCCCACCTGAAGATCCTTCATTTAATTACATCTGCAAAAAATCCTTTTTTGTCATCTAAGGTAACACATTTACAGGCACTGGGGATCAGGATGTGGGCACCTTCTCTGGAGCTGCTACTCTGCCTGCCATGAATAACCACTGACAATTCTGCCCCCTCCTTCTATGCCTGTGCTCTCCTCATCAGAGGTGACATCTGTTTCCCTTCCCCTTCAATCTTGTCACTTGCCTTGAGCAACAGAACATGGTAGAAGCCACCTTAGCTTTTCAGCTTTCAGGGTGCTCTTTGGGAGCCCTGTTCCCGTGCTGTAAGGAAGTTGGTCTGCCCTATGTAGGAAAGGGGGTGGCATTGGGAAACTGAAGCCCCCCCAACTCGTGGATAGACTCTACTTGCCAGCATAAGAGAAGGCATCCTGAATGTTTTAGCCTCAGCCAAGCTCTGAAATGCACATAGCCATGTGAGTGACCTCAGCCAGCACGAGGTGAAGAGGAAGAATTTCTCCATCAACACAGCAGGGTGATAAGTAGTACACCCTTGTTTTAAGTCCCTAAATTTCAGGGCAGTGGTTCATTACTCAGCAATAGAAAATTGATCACACACACATGCGCACACACAGGGACAGACATCTGGAAACAAAGAGATAAGGAGAGAGAGAGAGAGTGAGATACAGGTTGATAAAGGAGAGAGAGAGAGAAGTGGGGGTGGGATTAGAAAATGGAGGAGACAGGGTCAGAAAGTGATGCAGAGACTTTTGGAAACACAGAAAGAGAGACAACAGTGCAGAGACAAGATGTAAAGAAAGAGATGAAAATGGTCACAAGAGACATGGCTCCATCGATAGCCCCAGCTCAGCTTTCACGCGGCAGCCGGCATCGACTGTCAGTCATGGGAGTGAGTGACCTTACGATGCAGCCCAGCTGAGCCTCACCCCACTGTGGCCTCTGCTGACATCTGCCCACAGATGTGTGAGACCCCAAGCAAAGACTACCCAAGTCAACCCTTAGAGCCTAAGTGAACCAAGTCCACCTGCAGAACCATGAGCAATAACAATAGTACATTGTTATTTTAACCCACTAAGTTTGGAGGTGGTTTGGTTTGTCATGTAGCAATAGAGAACCAGAAAAGGAAATCTGGAGAATCTCAGGAGCAGTCAGGATACTTGGAGTGTCAGGGTGTGTGTCACCTGTAGTCCCAGCCACTCAGGAGTGTAGGAAATTGGGGAAGGTAGGGGGGCCGTCTTAAGATTTATTTGGAGAAAACAGGCCAAGGACCTGGGAGGCACTGTTTGGAAAGATGAGGCTGAGGAAATGTGGGTTTCAGAGTTTGGGGAAGGTTAGAGGATCCAGACTGGATTGGAAGGAGCAATTGATGGATACAGGGGAAATTTCCAAGGGCCAAGGAAACAAAAGGCCTGAGTTCAGAGAAAAAAGATCCAAGCCAGCTTGGTGCCTGTAGCTCAGCGGTTAGGGCGCCAGCCACATACTTCGGGACTGGCAGGTTCGAACCTGGCCTGGGCCTGCTAAACAACAATGACAACTGTAGCAATAACAACAACAACAAAGACTAGGCGGGCGTTGTGGCGGGCTCCTGCAATTCCAACTACTTGGGAGGCTGAGGCAAGAGAATCGCTTAAGCCCAAGAGTTTGAGGTTGCTG
>CAUYON010142071.1:0-10567 GCA_963573935.1 Arctocebus calabarensis
GAGCGAGAGAGAGACAGAGAGAGAGAGACAGAGAGACAGACAGAAAGAAAGAAAGAAAGAAAGAAAGAAAGAAAGAAAGAAAGAAAGAAAGAAAGAAAGAAAGAAAGAAAGAAAGAAAGAAAGAAACCTGGAGTTGATGACTGTGAACCAAGCTTCAGGCAGGCAGCCTTGATCTGTATTTCTCACAGAGGGACCAACATCATGTTCATTTTCAGCCCCTGTGATGATAATTTATTCAGCAACATCCAGCAAATATCCATTGATTGGTAACTATAGGCTGGGTCCATTTCTAAATTCTTGGCACCAAGATCTCGGCTCTCATGGAACTTAATTCGGAGAGAGACATGCAATATAACAATAAAGACAGTAATTAGGGAATTGATCTTGGATGTTAGAGGTGATAAGAAACTACAGGAAAAAGAAAAATAGAGTAGAGTATGGGAGACTGGTAATGGACAGGAGAGGGGTTACAGTTTTAAGTCAGTCAGGGTGGGCTTCAATGAGAAGGTGAGATTTTAGGAAAGACTTGAAGGATATGAAAGAATGAGGCAAGTGTCCAGCCAGGACAGGAGTGATCTAGAGACTCTGGGTACCGGGAGCCCAAGCCTAGAGAAGGAGCATGCCCATGTGTTACAGGAGAAGCAAGAGACTAGAGTAACAGGTGCAGGTTGTCCAGGTCAGTGAGAAGGGCTTTGGGTCTAGGGAGAAGGAAGCAGAAGCCATTGCAAGGCTTTGAACAGAGGAGAGACATGGTCTGTCTTACCTTTTGAAGGACCACTCTAACTACTATGTCAAAATAAGGTGAGGGTTGGCTTGGCACCAGTAGCTCAGTGGTTAGGGCGCCAGCCACATACACCGGGGCTGGAGGGTTTGAACTCAGCCCAGGCCTGCTAAACAACAATGTGACAACTATAACAACAACAACAAAAAAAAAATAGCCAGGCATTGTGGCAGGCGCCTGTAGTTCCAGCTACTTGGGAGGTTGAGGCAAGAGAATCACTTAAGCCCAAGAGTTTGAGATTGCTGTGAGCTGTGACACCAAGGCACTCTACCGAGGGTGACATAGTGAGACTCTGTCTCAAAAATAATAATAATAATAATAAGGTGAAGGTTAAAGTAAAGAGACTAGTTAGGCAAATATAATCAACCAGGTGACAGATGAGGGTGCCTCAGACCAGAGAGAGGTAGCCCTGGAAGTGTTGAAAATTAGTTGAATTCTGGATATATTTTAATAGATTCAACTGGATTCCCTGATACATTGGAAATAAGTGTGAGGGAAAGAGAAGCATCAAGGATGATGCCAAGATTTTTGGCCTGAACAACAGGAAAGATGGAGTTGCAATTCACTGAGATTGGGAAAGCTGCAAATGGAGCAAGTTGGGGAGAACTAGAAATCAGAGGTTCAGTTTTCAATGTGTTGAATTTTAGAAGAAATCTATTAAAGATACAAGTGAAGGACTCAAGAAGGCACTTGGTCATATACTGGGAGTTATCAGCGTATTAAAGCCATTGGATTGTTGAGATCACTAAGGATGTGCACATAGAGGAAGGGGGAAAAGATGACCAAGGACAGAACTTTGAAGCATTAATGTTAAGTTGTTAGAGAAAAAGATGGAAGATTTGATTAGAGGAAAAAGAGATTGGGAGGGGGCAGGGTCTTGTCCTTCAAGCCAAATGAAAGACGAGAGTTTCTAGGAAGAAGAGTATTGAACCTCATCAAGTGCTGCTGAAAGAAGTCAGATGAATATTTGGTGATAGGATTTGGCATCCATGACTTTGGCAGAGCACATTAGGTGGAGTAGTGGGAACGATAGCCTGATTGGAGTGAATTTAAGAGTGAATAGTCAGAGATGACAGACAATTTTTTCAAGAAATTTTGCCACAGGGCGGCTCCTGTGGCTCAGCGAGTAGGGTGCCGGCCCCATATACCGAAGGTGGTGGGTTCAAGCCCGGCCTCGGCCAAAACAAAAAAATAGCCGGGCGCTGTGGCAGGCGCCTATAGTTCCAGCTACTAGGGAGGCTGAGGCAAGAGAATCGCTTAAGCCCAAGAGCTGGAGGTTGCTGTGAGCAGTGTGACACCACGGCACTCTACCCAGGGCGATAGAGTGAGACTCTGTCTCTACAAAAAAAAAAAAACCTTTCCATGATCTGCGTGCCTTCCCGAGTGACTTAGAACAGTCTGAGCTCCTCAAACTTGAATGTGAGGCCCCGTGAAGGGGGAGTGGCCTGGGCATGAAGACTGGAGGAGAGAGAGGAAAGCAGACACAGTGTTGGGGCCTCATGGAGCCTTAGAGGTGACTCCTGTTTCTGAAGCTCCTCACCATCTGGTCCCATTGGGCTCTGAAGAGACAAGAGCCCCAGCAAGCAGTGGGCTTATTTCTACCCCAGCCCAGCCCTCTCACTGCTGTCCCTCTCCTCATCGAGTCCAAATTCCTTCCTCCAGGTCACACGAATCTGAGGTCAGAGTCTGCAACAGGAGACGTCCTGGTGCTGATGGCTCTACCACTGCTGTGGTTGGGTAAGTGGGACAGGGACTTGGGGTGGGGGGATGGCAGGTAGGCAAGACTGAGGTAAGAAGGAGAGGTGAGGAGATGAGGACGCAAAGAATTATGTACTTGATACATAATAAGTATATGGGTCATTATGAAAGGGTTTTTTTTTTTTTTGAGACAGGGTCTTAAGTTGTCACCCTGGGTAGAGTGCCATGGCATCATAGCTCACAGCAACCTTAAACTCTTGGGCTCAAGAGCGATCCTCTTGCCTCAGTTTTTCTATTTTTTAGTAGAGACGGGGGGTCTCACTTTTGCTCAGGCTGGTCTCGAACTCATAAACTCAAGCAATCTACCTGCCTTGGCCTCCCAGAGTGCTAGAATTACAGGCGTGAGCCACTGCACCTGGCCAGTATGAAAGTTTTGAGACAGGCTGTGTTATTACTTCACTTTCAAGAAACATTGTTGCCAGCATTCTTTCTGATTTACCCATGCAAGTTTCAACTTACTTGGCTTACGGGTGTTGCTAGGAGTACTTCGTTTGTTTTCACCCATGCAGATTTTCTTTCTTGAGTTTTGTGTATCTCAAAACTTTCATAATGACCACCCTAACCCTAACCCAGACACCTTCCATGCACATGTTCTGCAGGTGGCATTGCAACCCACCACATATCCTATTTCACCTAATTCCCTAAGGGATTATTATCCCCATGTCACAGATGAGGAAAAGGCATTAGAGGTGAATTACCTTCGATTTCGGCTTGCCCAGAGGCACTAAAAATGTGGCTAGCAGGTGCCCAACTCTTCTGACTCCTAGTTCCATTTTAAATGCCATGCCCCCACCTCTCTAGAACTTAGATAATAAATGCATTGCTCTCCTGACACCACGGGAGTGTGGTGGGTATGATTAAGTCACATTTTAGAGAAGAGGAACAGCATGCAAGCCCGGAACCCAAACCCAGTGTGTTGAGATTCCTAGTTGTGAAGACCAGAGTCCTGACTTAACACAGTCTGATGCCATAACTCTGATCTGTGACCTACAGCAAGGTGATTAATCTCCCGGGGCCTCAGTTTCCCCATGCCTATGAAGGTAATAATGAAACTGTAATGAGAATGGCTTGATCAGATAGCATGAAAGGACTGGGGAACCTGCTAAGAGCTCACATAGGTCAATATCACTGCCATCATTTTAGGGTGCTGTTAGCAGACATGACCTCAGGACCTATTTAGTTAACCAGTCCATCCATTTGTACATAAGAGAGCTGCCACCTAGGAAATGGAGGAGGACAGGGAAGGGGTACTTGTTCACTGAGAGCCTACAGCTAAGTTACAATCTGTAGTTTTTACTAGAGGGGATCATGTACCTCTGTAGTTACCATCCTTAATTCTCCAAATATTGCAGCATTGATATTATTGTACCTATCTTTCTGACTGAGAAACCAAGCAGAAATGATGCAACATGGTCAGAATCACAAGATACAATTAATACCAACAACAAGAGTGAGAAAAAATCTGGCTGACTAGATTGGAGTGGTGCCATCTGGGAGTCCCTAGGAATTCTTTTGGATTCAGTGATTCACAAGGACTCAGCAGAACTATTTCACTTGTGGTTACAGTTGATTATAGCAAAAGAAAACAAGTTAAAATCAGTAGAGGTTAGAGGATCATGGGCAGAGTCCAGGAGAGACCAGCCGCAAGCTTTTAGCTGTCCTATTCCAGTGGAATTACAGGACCAAAGGTTGCTTCTTTTAGCAGCAATGCAGGCTCAGACATGCCAAGCAGGGATGCTCACCTGAGCTTTGGTGTCCAGGGTTTTTATTGAAGGCCAGTCATGAAGGCCTGTAAGATCTTGGTCTCTAGCCTATTTAGAGGTCAAGGTGGTACCTCAGGGCCCAAGGTCCTCATCATAAATCAGTGTTAGCATAGATTATCAAAGACAGTCTTTTTAGGTGGAACATTCCAAGGGTTTAGAGATCACCTCCCAGCTAGGCAAGTGCCAACTCTTTCTAGGTGAGGTTAGTCCTTTAACACACAGGTGAGCTATGGGAGGATGCTAGATGAGTCCGATTTTTAACTTGACTCTCTTTTTACAGGGTTACTTTCTCATGTTTCGAAGGAAGTCCAGAAGATGCCAGTGGAAGAAGGGCCATGCTCCACAATCCCTTGCACATATGAATTTCCTGAAGAATCCCTGAGCAATCCTATGATCATGGGGTACTGGCTCAGTGAAAATAGCAGCTCCCCCACAGCTCCCAACAAACCCAATGCTACTATGGATGATAATGCCAAGGACACATTCCACATTCTTAAGAAACCCAAAGACTCAGACTGTACCCTGATGATCTATGATATACTCAAAGGAGATGACATGACATACCTACTCTATGCAGATCTAGGAGAACAAAAACATGCTTTCCCAAGAGAGAATATTAAACTCTCTGTATCAGGTGACATTCCTTCTATTGCAGTACATGTTTTAGAAAGAAGAAGATCCAGAAGGGGTTCTGGTCATTGTGGTGGTTTTTACTTCACCAGACACTGGGCTTTACAAAATCTTAGGCATTTAATTTTTACAATAATTTTACAATAATGCAACAGGATAGTTGCATTTGGTAGTTGGTAATTTATTTTTCCAAAAAGAAATGGTAAATAGAGGAGAAGTGACTTGCTCAGTAGCATCCATCCAGTAAGAAACTGAACAGATCAGGCTGGGCAGGGGCAGAGCCTAAGGGGAGAGTTAGGTTGGAGAGAGGAAGGCAGTGTAGGAACTATGGTATAGTCTAGTTTAGTCTAGTCTAGGGGACGGGTAAAGAACCACAGGCCATGAAGATCCTCAGAAAATCCACTCCTCCTCTGTCTTGGAAGACCCGAGTTCAAGTCCTTGCTCTACGTGAGCCTCTTTAGTTTGCTCACCTGGACCACGGGGTACATGCCTTCCACACAGAGCAATGAAATCTGTTTGTGGAAAACCACCCAACAATACCAATCTCGGGTTCCATAGGTTGTTCAGAAGTTGGGGGATTTTCCAAATGAGCCATTGGGTGAGGAAGCACCTTGTAACTTGTAAATGCTGTGCAGCAATGAAGTGTCTATGACAGTCCCTTGTCCACAGGTTTGGGTCCACTCCTTCTGTCTCTTCTAGATCTAACTCAAAAGTCAGAGCTTCATATTCCAGAGATTCTTACAGCTGGGAAGCCTGTGACCTTGAACTGTACCATCAAAGGCACCTGCAGAGAAACTAAAGGCCTCTTCCTCTCCTGGAAAAGGCCCACTTTGTCCTCCACCCCAGGCATCTCCAGCATCTCCCCCACCTCAGTGCTGCACCTCACCCCAAAGCCTGAAGACCGTGGGACCACCCTAAGATGCCACTTGAACTTCAGCCTAGCTAACTTGAGCAGAAGTGGCATGGTCAAGCTCCAAGCAATCTGTGAGTGCTGGTGGGCACAGGTAGAATCCCATATATGTGAGAAATGGTGGGCCTGTGGGAGACACCTGAATAGCCGAGGGAAGAAGGCTGGGGAGCAATCACATCTTACATCTTCCCCTGACTGCTGGGGCTGAGAGGTCAGAGTAAAGAGCAGAACCAGAATTGGAGGCAGATGAGGAGAGAGGATGGAAGGGAGTTGCTCTGAGTCCCCTCTGCACTTCCGGGAAGGTTTTCTGAAGCTCCCGGTGAACAGCAGACAAGAATTCTGGATCTCAGAAGAAGTAGGGAAGGAAAGTCAGGATGCCTTACGGACTCCTCACTCTCCCTCCCCACAGCACCGGCCAGGTTGTTCAACTCCTCTTGCTCCTTGGAGAAGACACTGCAATGCAGCTGTGCCTTCCAGGGGGTTCCCACACCCTCCGTGCAGTGGTGGCTGGGAGATGCCCTCGTGAGTGTGAGCAGCATGGATATCATCCTCCAGGTGACATCTACTGTACATGCCCCCTGGGCCAACACCACCATTAGCCTCATTGGGGAGCCAGAAATACTCATGAGACTTGCCTGTGAGGGGAAGAACCAATATGGAATCCATACTTCAAGGATCTTCCTGATACCAGGTGAGAGTCCGGGGACCTGGTTATTGAACCAGAAAGACAGTAGGAACCAGGGTGAGGGTGGGCACAGGGCCAGAGGAAAGAGTAGAGCTGTAGCTCAGACTTCAGAGCATAAGGAGAAACACCACTCCCACCTCCCTCTGATTCCAGATAAGAATTCAGTTTCCAACGTGTTTGTGAAAGGATTGATCCAGGGTGTCGTGTATGGAACCATTGCAGTCTCACTGTTCTTCTTCTGCCTTGTCCTCCTTGTGTGAGTATCAGCAAGCCTCTCCCAAAGCCTACTGCATTGATTTATGTCATTTATTTCCTTTCTTGTACTTCATACCAGCTTACTTCACTTTGCCTACCTTCTTCCAATTGACTCGTACATCAACTTTCAGCCATTCTTCTTCTCCAATCTTTGTGTTTGAGGTTATAAATTTCCCTCTTAGTGCAGCTTCAGCTTCATCTCACAAATGTTAACATGAGTCATTTTATTATCATTTGGATAAATGTCTAATTTTCATTATGATTCTTGACCCATGAGGTTTTTCAAAAGGCAGATCAATATTTCCCAATAATCTTTTTCTTATTTCTAGCTTAAATCCAACAAGATCAGAAAATACACTATGTATGATTCAATTCTTTGTGGCAGTTTTTTGTTTAGTTTCTATAAATATTTCATGTGGGCTTGAAAAGAATGTATATTCTACACTACACTTGTCAAATGAAGTATATATGTGTGTATATATATATATATATATATATGTATGCACATATATATTCTTTAAATTGAATTCATGAATCATGTTGTTTTGTACTGATTTTATTGGCCTGCTTACTCTAATGATAAGAGAGATGTGTTTTTAAATCTCTCACAATGAGTGTGGGTTTGTCTGTTTCTTCTTGAAATTCTGTCAGTTTCTGTTTTATGTATCTTGAGGCATGTTATTACCTTCAAGTCTGTTTAAAAATGTGTACATCTTCCTGAGAGCAGACACTGTTTTTCTTCATCATCTCTGCTTTCAATCTGAGACCTTTAGGTTTAGATTTATGTTTTACAAACAGCATGTAATTTGACTTTTTCAACCTGGTAATCTTTTAACTGGATTCAAATGAATTTACTTAATGTAATTACTAGTGCGCCTGGATTTAAATACGCCATCCTAAGTTTAGTTTCTTTTTTTTTGTTTGTTTGTTTGTTTTGGTTTTTTTTTTTGAGACAGAGCCTCAAGCTTTCACCCTGGATAGAATGCTGTGACATCACAGCTCACAGCAAACTCCAATTCCTGAGTCTCTTGCCTCCACCTCCCAAGTAGCTGGGACTACAGGTGCCCGCCACAACGCCCGGCCATTTTTAGGCTGCAGCCATCATTGTTGTTTGGCGGGCCCAGGCTGGATTCGAACCCGCCAGCTTAGGTGTACGTGGCTGGCGCCTTAGCCCGCTGAGCCACAGGCGCCAAGCCCTAAGTTTAGTTTCTTATGTTTCTTCTTTCTTATTTCTTGCCTTCTTTGGATTGGCAAGGTGTTTTTTTCTTTTGAGACAGAGCCTCAAGCTGTCGCCCTGGGTAGAGTGCTGTGACATCACAGCTTACTGCAACCTCCAACTCTTAGGCTCAAGCGATTCTCCTGCCTCCGCCTCCCAAGTAGCTGGGACTACAGGCGCCCGCCACAACACCTGGCTATTTTTTGCTGCAGCCATCATTGTTTGGCAGGCCTAGGCTGGATTCAAACCTGCCAGCTCAGGGGTATGTGGCTGGCACCTTAACCACTTGAGCCACAGGCGCCGAGCCTGGATTGGCAAGGTATTTTTATCAATCCATTTTTTTCCTTTCTACTAGTTAAAAATTAAGTGATTAATATATTTTCTTTCTAGGCTTTTACTGATTGCCTAGAAATTACAACAGATGTACTTCAGTTATTAAAGTCGAAATTGATTAAAACCTGTATCTGCCTTCCAGATTATAGAAAGAACGTATATCAGTTTAACTCTATTTTTGATCCTCTCAACTCTCATTCTATTGTCATGACATGCTTGATGGCATTTTATTAATTCCAGTATGCATATTATTGCACATGCTATCATCTATGAAATTGAGATATGGCTTAGAGTCAATGGTCATTTACAGTTGCCTCTCTTTCTGCATGGCATTCTTGAAACAGGCATCTTGGTGCATACATGAACCAGTCATTGCTGTTCATATTACAGGTTGAGCATCCCAAACCCAAAAATCTGAAATCCAAAGTGTTTCAGAATCTGAACATTTTTGAGTGCTAAAATGACACCCAAATAAAATGTTCATTGGAGCATTTAGGATCTTGAATTTTTGGATTTAGGGTGGTGATCAGCTAGTAAATATAATGCAAATATTCCAAAATCCAAAACACTTCTGGTCCCAAGCATTTCATAAACGGGTACTCAACCCATATCACTTTGATTGAGTTATGTGGTTATTGATATATGTTTAATGGATTGCCTTTTTGAACATTTTCAAAAGGATTTACAATATTAGGTGGTATGGAAACAAAAAGTTATTGGGTGTAACTGGGCACTGGATAAAAGAGTAGCCATGCATTTTATCTTTATGACACCCATATTATTTCTTTGAGGAATGACTAAAATTCCTTTTTTTTTTTTTTTTTTTTTAAAGCAACAACTTGGTGTTTTATAAAATCTAAGAAAGAGCCAGGCACAGTGGCTTATACTATAATCCAGCACTCTGGGAGGCTGAGGCGGGTGGATTGCCTGAGCTCACAGGTTCGAGATCAGTCTGAGCAAGGGCAAGACCCTGCCTTTAAAAATAGCTGGACAACGGCTTGGCACCTGTGGCTCAACGGGCTAAGGCGCCAGCCACGTACACCTGAGCTGGCAGGTTCGATTCCAGCCCAGACCCGCCAAACAACAATGACGGCTGCAACCAAAAAATGGCCGGGTGTTGTGGCAGGCACCTGTGGTCCCAGCTACTTGGGAGGCGGGGGCAAGAGGCTCACTTGAGCCCAGGAATTGGAGGTTGCTGTGAGCTGTGATGCTACAGCACTCTACCCAGGGTGACAGCTTGAGGCTCTGTCTCAAAAATAAATAAATAAATAAATAACTGGACATTATGTTGGGTGCCTATAGGCCCAGCTACTTGGGAGGCAAGAGAATCACTTGAGCCCAAAAGTTGGAGGTTGCTGTGAGCTATGACATCACAGCACTGTCTACCAAAGACAACAAAGTGAAACTCTGTCTCAAAAAATAAGCAAAATCAGGCTCGACATCTGTGGCTCAACAGGCTAAAGCGCCAGCCATGTACACCTGAGCTGGCGGGTTCAAATCTAGCCCAGACCCACCAAACAACAATGACAGCTGCAACCAGAAAATGGCCGGGCGTTATGGTGGGTGCCTGTAGTTCCAACTACTTGGGAGGCAGAGGCAAGAGAGTCACTTGAGCCCAGGAATTGGAGGTTGCTGTGAGCTGTGATGCCAGGGCACTCTATCCAGGGTGACAGCTTGAGGCTCTGTCTCAAATAAATAACTAAATAAATAAAATCTAAGAAAGATACCCAGATGTGGATGAGGCCATGTTACTCTTTGCTACTAAGATAAAAGCAGAGGGGTAATCCATCTCATAACCTGTCAGGCAAATGAAGTCAGGAGAAATCATCAAATCCTTCAGAACAGAACAAAGAAATTTCAAATTAACAAGAGTTATATGCAGTTTGGTACTATATTAAAAAATTTGTCATAGTTTTGTTGGCAGCATTTATTCTGTTGGTGAGATATAAATCATGTGTCTTGCCATTAGTGGCATTTTATCATCAATGAAATATCAATCCTATATTTTGGGCCCCAAAAGACATTATCATCATCATCACCATCACCATCATCGTGATTATTATTTTATATGTTCACTGTTCATTTTGATTTATGTGCATATTTACCATATTCTTTACTCTTTATTCCTTGCATATTAGATCTTCCACTCAGAATAAGTTATCTTCTGAAATAGATCTTAGGAGGCCCTTTAGAGATGGTTTTCTGGTAGCAAACATCTTGGTTGCTTCTCTCTCTT
>CAUYON010142072.1:0-19629 GCA_963573935.1 Arctocebus calabarensis
AGAGATGAGGACTCAGGTGCACTGGGAGATGAGTGCTGTCTGGATGCACACTAGCAGAAAGGGGAGGTGAGGACTCTGATGTGTTGGGAGAGGAGTGCTGTCTGGATGCACAGTAGCAAAAAGGAGAAATGAGGACATGGGTGTGCTAGGAAAGGAGTGCTGTCTGGATTCACACAAGCAGAAAGGAGAGGTGAGGACTCAGTTGTGCTGGGAGAGGAGTGCTGTCTGGATGCACACTAGCAGAAAGGAGAATTGACGACTCTGGTGATCTGGGAGAGGAGTGCTGACTTCATGCACAAGCAGAAAGGAAAGGGGAGGACTTGGCTGCATTGTGAGAGGAGTGCTGACTGGATGCACACTTGCAGTAAGGAGAGGTGAGGACTCAGCTGCACTGAGACAGGATGTGTGTCTGGATGCATACTGGCAGAAAAGGGACGTTAGGGCTCAGTTGCTCTGAAGAGGAGTGCTATCAGGATGCACACTAGCAGAAAGGAAAGGCGAGGAATTTGGTGTGCTGGGAGAGGAGTGCAGTCTGGATACATACTAGTGAAGGACCCAGCAATGCCATTCTGGGCTTTCATCCTCCATTTTAAAGCAAACCTGAAAGTCCCTAGTCTCGTCTCTTAGTAAGCCACACTCCTCCCCATTTCCCAGAATGCATCTGCTCCCCCAACACCACCCCCCACCGTTAAAATTGGTGGGACCCAATCAGCTTTAAACTCCAGTATAGGCACAAGGAATAACCAATCCAGGGACTACACTTTGTTGCCCCACCCTCCACCCCCTATCCACCCCATAGTCCCAACTGCATCTGGGAGTGCTGGCAGCCCAGGCTTGAGCTTGAATAAAACACCCTTGTGTGATTGCATCAGTGTCTGGTTCTCTTGTATGGTCTTTGGGGACCCTGATTCTTGGGTGTAACATTTGGGGGCTCGTCTGGGATCCCCAAGATCCCGGGAGTCTCCACCCGGAGGGCTGGTAAGTGTATGTGTCTTTGTCTTTGTAGTGAATGGATTCTTTCTGGACTGTGCAGGTTTGGGGTTGTGGTCAGAAGACAGCCTAGGTGGATGCCCTGGAGGGCCACTAGCCGCAGGTAGCGGAAGATGTTCCCACCTCCCTGGGGGTAGACTGGGACATGGAATCCCCAGTCTCCTATAGTAGGGATCACATGGAATCCATCCCCTTAAAGCTTTTGAGTAGGAGTGGGCTACGCCCATGGACTAGCACCAGGCCATCTATTCACTTTCAGTTTTGTTTCAAATGAGTCCACAGCCATGTCTGCCTTTGTTTTTGTAATGTGTGTGTTGTGTTGTGTGTTAGGTGGGCGACTAGGGGATGGAACAGACTCAGACAATGCCCCTTTCACTTATCCTTGACTACTTCCAGGACTTCCAGACTCAAGTCCAGAACCTGGGTCTCGTGGTGAAGAAAAATAAACTTGAAACCTTTTGCAGGAACTAATGGCCGACCTTCAATGTTGAATGGCTGCCTGAAGGAACTTTTCACCTCCCCTTTATCCTCCAGGTTAAGGACATTGGCTACAGGCCTAAAACAGGCCATTCTGACCAGGTTCTATACATTACCACCTGGCAGGACCCGGTTGAGGACCCCCCTCCCTGGCTGAAAAGTATCCTACTACCCTGGTTGGAGAAAACCAAGACCAGCACAGTGTTTGTTGCCCTGCAGGAAAAACCTAAGCCCAAAGGGACTAGACCCTCTGCCTCCACCCCATTGTATCCTGTTTTGCTGGGCAGGGTGACCCAGAAGAGCTTTTCTCCCTGCTCTACCATCCTTTGAGTCAGGCATGCCCTAGTGCCCAGCTAGTCCCAGGAGAGGCTGAAGTGACAGCAACACTACCTGTCCACTGCATACCCACAGGGGGGCCTTATGGGATGCATCTGGACAGTCTGGGCAGGTGGTGGCTGATTCTACTGCCTTACCGCTCCAGGCAGTGGGCCCACCTAAGGAAGGAACCCTGCACTCCTGGTCTTTCACCACTAGTGACCTATACAACTGGAAAATGCAAAACCCTAAGTTTTCAGAAAAACCCACCGCCCTTATTGACCTATTAGGTTCTATACTTTTCACCCATCAGCCCACTTGGGATGACTGCCAGAAGCTGCTACAGGTCCTCTTCACTACTGAGGAGAGGGACTGAATCTTGGCAGAGGCATGGAAGTCCATCCTAGATGACAACAGGCAGCCTACCATGAACCTGGCATTAATTGATGCTGCATTCTTATTGACCCAGCCAAACTGGGATTTCAATATGGCAGACAGTAAGAAGAGACTCTGGGTCTACTGCCAAACACTAATGGGAGGTCTCCGTAAAGCAGCAAGGAAGCCAACTAATTTGGCCAAGGTAGGAAATGTACAGCAAGAGAAAGATGAATCCTCTGCTGCCTTCCTACAGTGGATCATGGAGGCATTCCACACCTACATGCCCATGGATCCAGAGCTGGAGAGTAGTAAGGCAACTGTTATGATGGCTTTTGTTAATCAGTCAGCTCCTGACATTAAGAGAAAACTTCAGAGAATAGACAACCTGGCAGAGAAGTCCTTGCAGGACTTGCTGGTGGATAGAACCCAGAGGAAAAGCAGATGTGTGCCAGTAACAAGCAGACCAAGGATCTCATTAAAATCCTGCTCACCGCCACGGTAAGCAGCTCCAAGGCGAAGGAGCAGAGGCTGCAGAAACTGGCTGGTGGAGGAGGTAGGGAGTTGCCCCAGGGGGTTCAACCTCGGCTACAGAGAGATCAGTGTGCATACTGCAGGAAGACTGGCCCCTAGCCAGAGAATGTCCAAAAAGCAGGACAATGCAGACCCCCCCTCAAAACCGAGCCCATGTTCTAGAATTTGGGGAACTCAGTAACTAGGGGGGACGGGGTTGGATCCCCTCCCGGGGCCCTGGGTAACCCTCAAAGTAGAGGAGGCGCCAATAGATTTCTTAGTCAATACAGGTGCACAACACTCAGCCCTAGTTGAAAGTAGAGGCAAGTTAGCCTCCAAGAAATCCTGGGTATAGGGCACCACTGGGATGAAACAATACTCGTGGACCACCCGGAGAACAGTTGACATAGGAAAGGGGAGTGTCCCATGCATTTATGGTCATCCCAGACTGCCCTTACCCCTTACTTGGTAGAGACCTCCTTAATAAAATTGGAGCACAAATTTCTTTCAAACAAGAAATGCCACTGGTTATGAACAGACAGGGACATCCTGTCTATGTCCTAACTCTGCACCTGGAGGATGATTATTGACTCCATCAACAACCTCTGCCACCAAGCCAAGCTGATATCTCTGAGTGGCTGGACTCCTATCATTAGCCTGGGCTGAAATGGGGGAAAGTGGGACTGGCAAAACACCAGCCCCTGCTCATAGTCAAGCTCGAGCCTGAAGCTGAACCAGCGTGAGTAAGGCAGTACACCATGACCCCTGAAACCAGAAACAGAATTCTACCACACATTCGGAAGTTACTAGATGCTGGGATCCTGATCCCCTGCTAGTCCCCATGGAATACCCCCTTGCTACCAGTAAAAAAGCCCCTCACTAATGATTACTGGCCAGTTTAAGACCTCTGGGAGGTTAACAAGTGGATAATAGACATTCACCCAACTGTACCAAAGCCCTATAACCTCCTAAGCTCACTGGCTCCATCCCAGACCTGGTGTACGGTATAAGATTTGAAATATGTCTTCTTCAGCTTGTCGCTGGTGCTCCAGAGCCAGGCCCTGTTCGCCTTCGAGTGGAGCGATCCAGAGACAGGTGTCAGCAGACAGCTAATGTAGACCCACTTGCCCCAAGGGTTTAAGAACTCTCCAACTATCTTTGATGAAGCCTTGCATGAAGATCTAGGTGAGCTCCGCAGAAACAACACCACAACCTGACCCTCCTCTAGTATGTAGATGACATCCTAGTAGCGGCCATCAGCAAACAGGATTGCCTACCAGGTACATGCGACCTGCTTGTCACCCTGGGAGTCCAGGCGTATTGGGCATTGGCAAAGAAGGCCCAGATCTGTCAGGAAACTGTAAATTACTTGGGATACACCCTTAAAGATGGTCAAAGGTGCCTCACTGAGGCCAGAAAGCAGACTGTACCCAAGATCTTGACCCCAACCAACCCCAGGCAGGTGTGAGAGTTTCTGGGGTCAGCAGGGTTCTATCGACTTTGGGTGCTAGGATTTGCCGAAATTGAGAAACCTCTCTATGAAGCCATAGGGAGGGGCACCCCTTCGAGTGGACAACAGAAAGAGAATTAGCCTTTCAGGAACTTAAGACTTCTCTGCTCTCTTCCCCCACTTTGGGGCTCCCTAACATTACAAAACAATTTCATCTCTATGTAGACGAACACAAAGGGATAGTCAAGGGGGTGTTGACTCAGACCTTGGGACCCTGGACACATCTGGTAGCCTACTTATCAAAAAAAGTAGACCTGTTGGCATCAGAATGGCCCCCCTGCCTCCACATTGTGGCAGCCACTGCACTGCTCATAAAGGACACAGACAACTCACCTTGGGGCAGGAACTGTTGCTAACTACACCCCATGCCGTTGAAGGGGTCTTGAAACAACTCCCAGACCAGTGGATGAGTAATGCATGGCTAACACACTACCAGAGCTTATTACTAAACCCACCATGAATCCAGTTCTTGAGCAGCATCACTCTAAACCCCGCTACTCTCCTGCCCAACTCGGACCACTGCACAATTGCCAGGACATCCTAGCTCAAGTCCACAGCATGCCTCAAGACCTATCTGATCAACCACTACAGGACACCAAGGAAACCTGGTTCACAGATGGCAGCAACTTCGTGAAGGATGGCCAATGGTACTTGGGGGCAGCGGTGGTCTCTGAGGCAGGTACACTTTTGGCTGAACCCCTTCCAGTCATAACCTCCACCCAATGGGCTAAATTAATTGTTCTTACCAAGGCCTTAGTTCTAGGCCAAGGGAAAAAGCCTAATGTCTATACTGACAGCTGATACGCATTTGCCACCATTCACATCCATGGGGCCATCTACCGGGAGAAGGGGTTGCTGACAATGGAGGGAAAACTGTTAAAAACAAGCAAGAAATACTGGACTTACTAGCTGCCATCTGGCCACCAAAAAAGCTAGCCATCATCCATTTCCCAGGGCACCAAAAGCCCACTACCCCAGTGGCAAAGGGCAATCATCAGGCGTACAAAGCTGCCAGAAGTGCAGCCCTCAGAGCCACACAAGTCCTGGCAGTCATCAATGCAAAAATTGCAGCATGGCTTTCATTTTCTTGTTTGGTTTAAATTAAGTCTTCTACACACAATTATATAAAATTAATTATAAAATTAAGCACAAAATTACTAATAATGCAAAGGACCCAACAGAACTTCCAATTAAACCATGAATATTGAGCAATGGGTTTAGTTGTTCTATTCTATCAACTATACCCTTTAAAATTGAATCTCCATCTACTTTATCTAACTTATGTTGAAAAGTTCAATATACCTCATGTTGTAAATTAACAATATCAGCAGTTAAATTTTCATGATTTAACAAATGTTTCTTTACCTTTTCCCAAAGAAATTTAGTTTCAGAATACATAACAGGGGTAATACAAAAAGATGTCATATTCCAATCGCATTTCAATTTTATCTGCTTCTTTAAACTTACCAATGCATCTCCTTAACATAACCACAGCATGTTCTAAATCTGATAATTCATTATATATTTTGGTGTCAATTTGCTTTTGGGCAGTCCATAACTGTTCATATTTCTTATGCCAATTGGCAACAAAGTTCTGAGTCTTAATATTGTCTATTAACGCAATGCCAGCAATAGTGGTAGTGGTAGTAGTAGTAGTAGTAGTAGTAATAGTAATGGCAATGATTCCCAAGATGGCAGCAATGACCGGCCAATGATATGTCTGCTTCTTTTCAAGATCTTATCTGCCAAAAGCTGCAGGATGGAAAGTGCTGGGGATTCTTGCCAAAGTCTGGTCAAATTGGCCAGAGACTGCACTCCAGTGCAAGCCCTCAGCAAGTATAATTGTTCCTTGGATGGATTAAAACTCAGAATTGTTAACACAAGTAAACATTTGACAAGTAGGACAAAACAATTCTCCTGTCAGCTTGTTCCAAGTTACATTTCCTTTTAGCCACACAAAAGGCAATTGCAAGCATGCTTGGATAAACTTAGTATCATTTACTACAAACTTCATTTTATATGCTTGGAGGTCATGGTGATAAAACAATTCTCCAGTCCAAGCTTTCATAGGCTGTAATGCCACAGCAACTTTCCACAAATGTGTTTGTTTAGGGTAGGTTGCAATGCCAGGAACTGGGGGTGAAAACCCACCATTCATCCAAGAAACATACTCAAAAGCAGATACTGATATTTTGCTCTCATTATTCAAAATCTTAAAGCCCAAGGTAGAATCTGTATCAGCTCTTACATAAGCTATTGGTCCCCAATCTAGTGCTTATCCACTTGTAGTGTTAAGGAGCATATGTGCATATTCTCCTTCACACTTGGTCCAGTTCACCCATTCATAGATCTTGGAGAAATAATGTATTTTACAAGGTGGCAATTCAAGTTTATGGGAAATTTTGTTGACAAAGACCTTGTCCAAGGAATAAGCAGTTAGAATGAACATTTCAGATATCTGACTTTTAGCCTCAGGCTTATGTTTATTTAAACTAGCCCAAGTTTAAATAGACATATTAAGACAATGGGGGCGATCTCTAAAACATAAAGGTGGACCAATCACTCCAGTTCTATAGTTAGAAATTGTCTTGCCTTCTTCTTCAGGTCTAAAAGGTCCTCTGGGAGCCAGGATGAATCATTAACATAGATCGACACAATAGGCTCTAACCAGCTAATGCCTCGAAGTAAAGGAGGATTAGGAATGTATGTCCAGAATTCATATTTCTGTCCTTGAGCCTGGGCAGTTAAAATAGCCATCATAGCTAAGAACAAATTAGGAACTCTGTTGGGGAGTGTTCTTTACCAGAGCTTCCACTTGATGGCACAAATTGTTTACCTGCCCCCAGGTCATGGTGGTGCTCCCCTTGTCTGAGGTAGAGCTTCTCATCTCTGTTTTCGAGATGTCATCACTTTCAGTTTGGTTAGGCAGTACATCACTTTTTCCTCCACTTCTGGAGAGTGCACCTGGAGGCCCATGTCAAAATTTCAAATTTTTGTCTGGAACCCAAAGTTTGGAATTTCCTATAGAAATATAGGCATAACCTCTTCCCCACCATATAACACATGCTGGCCTTGTAATAAAAAGGTTGATTTAATGGTGGGGGGGGAGTAACTTTTATCCAATGTTTATAAGCTGGAATTTCATTTTTGTCATTCATATTCAAAAAAGCTAAAGTAAAAAGAACTGAGTATAAACTATTTCTTGGGGTGATAGTAAACTGTTCTCCCCCTCTTTTTTGTTTTAATAACATTTCTTTTAAAGTTTGGTTTTGTCTTTCAATTATGGCTTGTCCTATACTATTACCAGAAATTCCAGTAATATGTTTTATGTTATGTAATTTTTAAAAAGGCTTCACATTTATTAGAAATATAAGCAGAGTCATTATCTGTTTTCATAGTTAAAGGTTTGCCCATGACTGGAAAAGCCCCTAATAAATGAGAAATTACAGCATCAGCTTTTTCGGATGTGATTGCTGAAGCCCATGCCAAGCAAGAATAAGTATCAACAGAATGATGAATATATTTTAATTTTTCAAATTCCTTTTTTTTTTTTTTTGAGACAGAGCCTCAAGCTGTCACCCTGGGTAGAGTGTTGTGGCATCACAGCTCACAGCAACCTCCGATTCCTGGGCTTAAGCGAGTGTCCTGCCTCTGCCTCCCAAGTAGCTGGGACTACAGGCACCCGCCACAATGCTAGGCCATTTTTTGGTTGCAGCCGTCATTGTTGTTTGGTGGGCCTGGGCCAGATTCGAACCCGCCAGCTCAGGTGTACATGGCTGGTGCCTTAGCCCGTTAAGCCACAGGCACCAAGCCAATTTTCCAAATTCTTGAAATTAAGTAACATCCATTTGCCATAATTGATTAGATAACAATCCTCTAGGATTAACTCTGATAGGCAAATGTGGGGCTGTTAAAGGTTGACAAGTAGGGCAAGAACGTATTATAACTCTTGCAGTATGCCAAGAAATATCATGTCTTCTCTTTAAAGCTTGAGCATTAGTATGATGTATTGTGTGTTCTTGCTGAGCATTTAATACTCATCCTACTAATTGGTCAATAGCTTGATTACCCATGGAAATAGGTCCCAGTAAATTAGAATGAGCCCTAACATGAGTAATATATATGGGAAATGATCTATTTCTAATTAATTGTTGAAAAGAGGAAAACAATAAAGTAAGTTCTTGAGTATTAGTTGGCAATGTAACAGTTTTAATATTTTGAACTATATGAGTGGAATATAATGAGTCTGAAACAATGTTAAGAGCCTGGTTAGGATAATCTGTTAAAAGTAAAATATTAGCAAATAATTCTGCTTTTTGTACAGACACATAACAGGATTGCTGTACTTTATGAGTATTGGGACCTAAATATCCAGATATTCACATTTTATTTGCATCTGTATAAAACGTTTCTGCATATAGGAATTGGTTCCAATTTTGCTATTTTAGGTAAAATCCAGTAAGTATTTTTAAGAAATTAGATTCTTTTATCTGGAGGAAAATGATTATCACTCCACTGTAATCTGATAATGCAATTTGCCATTCCGTATTTAACATGAGCAAATCAGAAATCTGGCTATTTGTCAGAGGAACAACGATTTTCTCAGGATCTTTTCCTATTAATTGTCTTAAACATTGTCTTCCTTTTAATATTATATTTTTGTATATAAGTTTCCATCCTTTGGGATGCTTTGTTAGGTAGAAAGCACCACTCAACAAAAGCTTTTTCTTGTACAATTAATCCTGTAGGGGAATATATTGATGGAAACACATAGGTGTAAAAATTATTAATTTGAGAAATGCAGTTTAGTTAGGTGGTGTTCTTCATCCATTGTAATTCCTTTTCAGCCTCAGGAGCTGGGGCTGTGTAAATTGGTCCCCTTCCAAAATGGAAAACAAATTAGTGAGAGAATAAGTGGGTATTCCTAAGATTGGTCTTATCCAATTAATATCTCCAAATAATTTTTGAAAATCATTTAAAGTTCGAAGAGAATCTCTTCTAATGTGTACCTTTTGAAGGATAATATTTTGAGCAATAATATGATAACCTAAATATTCCCAAGGTTCTTGATTTTGTACCTTGTCTTCTGCTAATTGAAGACCATATTTTTTAAATTTGGAACATGCTAATTGATATAATTCCTGTAAATTATTAAACTCTACATGTGCCAATAAAATATCATCCATATAATGTAAACCTATGCTTTCTGGATAAGATTTTCTAAGTTCTTCAAAAGGCTGATCTACAAAAAATTGACACAAGGCTCGGCACCTGTGGCTCAACGGACTAAAGTGCCAGCCACATACCTGAGCTGGCTGGTTCAAATCCAGCCTGGGCCCGCCAAACAACAATGACGGCTGCAACCAAAAAATGGCCGGGCTTTGTGGCGGGTGCCTGTCGTCCCAGCTACTTGGGAGGCAGAGGCAGGAGACTTGCTTGAGCCCAGGAATTGGAGGTTGCTGTGAGCTGTGATGTCCTAGCACTCTATCCAGGGTGACAGCTTGAGGCTCTGTCTCAAAAAAAAAAAAAAAAAAACATTAACACAAGGTGGGGCTATTAAGCATGCCTTGAGGCAAAACTTTTCAATAGAATCTGTGAATATTTTTTTCATTATTTAAACAAGGAATGGTAAAAGGAAAACGTTCTGCATCTTTGGGGGTAAATGAATGTTTAAAAAGCAATCTTTTAAATCAATAATAATGATAGGATAATGTTTTGGTATTAAAGTAGGGTTTGGAATTCCAGGTTGTAAAGAATGTATTGGTAGAAAATAACCGCATTAATTTTACTGAAATCTGTTAACATTCTCCATTTACCTGATTTTTTCAATTACAAAAATTTGAGAATTCCAATGACTTGTAGATGACTCAGTGTGTCCTGCCTGTAGTTGTTCATTGATTAATTAATGCAGCACTTCTAAGTTTTCTAATAGAAGGGGCCACCGCTCCACCCAAACCGGATTGTCCATTTTTCATTGCAAGGAAAGGGCAAAGTGCTGGGCAGAGGCCCCTAGGAAAAATCCTCTGACAAGGAAGGAAGCCCTAGGTCTGTTTTGTCATGACCAACTTGGGTTACTTCAGGCTTTCTGGGGGTGGGGGGGATAAGGTCAATTTGGATCATAACCCATGTTGAACTTAATGTTTTTTAGCAGCTTTTGAAATTGTGGGGATGGTAAACATAGCTTCCACTGTTGTAACAAGTCTCGGCCCCATAAAGTAACTGCAATGGTATAATATAGGGTCAAATACAAGCTGCCTGTCCTTCTGGGCCTTGGCAAGATAAATCAAAAGTACTTTGTTCAATATTAGTCATGGTTCCAATGCCAGTGAAATTAGCTTTCACAGGGGCTTTTGACCAATGTTCAGGCCACATGTGAGAATCAATGATAGAAACATCTGCTCCTGTATCTATGAGCCCTGGAATTTCAAATGTTACCTTACATTGAGGATTAGTATCATTTAGGAAAGTATGCCAAAAATATGCTTTCCTGTACTTCCAAAAGCACCTTCTCTTGTAATAGGTGCCTCTCTTTGCCCTTATGATATGGTAAAATTAATATTTGAGTCACACAATGTCCTGTGGACAATTGGATATTTTTGGTGGCTGAAGCCATTATTGGGATTTCACCATTGTAATGCTCACCAATTATACCTGGATGAATACAAAGTCCTTCCACAGTGAAATTGCTTCTTCCTAAAATTAATCCTACTGTACTGGGAGGTATTGGACCATAAACTCCAGTAGGTAATTTTTTAGGAGATTCTGCGTTGTTGAGATTAACATCTTTTAATAAAGGAGATCCAAAGCTGCACTTCCTTGAATAGCATTAAATAAATCTTGGACATGAATTTTGGTAACAGGATTTAATTCTGATTCATTTGAGCATGAGCCTGGCCATTGCTAACTGGAAACTGCTGGAGAAGGGAGCTTGAATTGTTGGTCTGGGGCCTATGAGCCAGCCCTGCATCGGAGTTTCCCTGGTTCTGAGTGGATGGTAAAATATCGCCGTCTTTGTCTTTGACTGAACAGCACTCATTAGTCCAGTGTCTGCCTTTACCACACCGGAAACTAATGCCCAGTGGCTCGGCCTCTGTTTTGGTTTCGGTTTTGCCTTTTCAGCATTCTTTTCTAATATGACCATTTTTTCCACAATTGTAACACTTGGGTTTTTCCCCACCTGTTTGTATGGCTGATGCCAATAAGTTAGCTTTAAAAGTACCTGATCCTATGTCGTGACAAATGCAAACATATTGATCAATGGTGACAGTATCCTGATTTCTAAGACCTGTCATGACCTTTTTGCAATCAACATTAGCATTTTTAAAAGCCAATTGCAATAGTAACATTATCTGAGCATCCTCACCATTTCTCAATGGCAGATTTGTAAAGTTCATTATTTCCCTGAAAAATTGCTTATCCTGTCCTTTTTCATCAAGATGGAGCCAAGCAGTATAGAAAATGTCTTTAATTTGAGCTTGTACTTCGTTAGGAAAATGTCCTTGAGCATTAATATTCTCAAACTGTCCAGTCACTGTTAATTCTTCAAAATTAAAGCCATGATGGTGAGCCTGTCTTTTTGTCTTTTCTGACCACCAAGATTTAATAATTTGGACAATTGGATAAATTGTCCTGGACTTAAAGTAGTTTGAGCTAGAGTATCCCAATCAATAGGAATGAACAAATGATCTCCACAATAGGATCTTAAGATCCCCAGAACATATGGTGATGTAAGGCCAAAAGTATGGACTGCCTCCTAAAGATGTCTTTAAAATCTTATTTCAACATTACTGTAAGTATTTTGGACTTGTCCTGTGGCATTCGTCTCTGTCAGTGTGGGAAAAGTTAAAACATTAGTTACTGGAGGCTCATCAGCCTTTGGGTGTGGCACAGCAGGCTTGGCACTTTTGTATGATGTTGAAGGCTGCCGGGTCAACAGGAAAATGAAGATTAGTAACAAAACAAGAATCTGAAGGATTTGGCCACACCAGATAACATACCGTATCAAAGGAGGAGGGGGAGAGTTTACAGACCCATCTTTTAATTTTGGAAAAAAATTTTTGTAACTGCCAGGAGTTTTCTTAGGAGTTTCTGAATAACGTTTCTCAATGCCCTGTAAATTCTGTGTTAGCTGTGCTAGTTGTTTTTGGAGATCATCAACCTCTAACTATCTCCTAATTTCAGCAGCTTTGTCATTGTCAGAATTAGTAATACTATGCTCAGAATCACTTTCCAACTGGTCTTTGTCTGCATATTTCTTTATATCAGAATCTTTTTCAGGCTCATCAGTACTAGGGCTCTGCAGTACTAGGTCCTTTTGAAGGAGGAGGAGGACGGAGCTCCTCATTCTCAAACCCTTCTGCTCAGAACTAGATTGTAAATGTTCTAAAGCTGCCATGACTAAATGATAAGAAGCCCAAATATCTCTACTTATAAATTCCCCTCTCTGTTTCACTCTCCTAAGAGCTTCACCAGTAGTATCAGTAGTTTGTAATAAAGTTTTTAACAAATCCACATACTGATCATGCAAAGATTGAGGATTTCCCATTTTTTCCTTTTCTTATGACAGAAGTCCTGCATACTCACAGAGCAATCATTTACCTTCTGGTTTCAAAGTACCAGGCTTACCTTAAGCCTCATCCACCACACAACAGGAAGGCAATCTCGAGCAAGTGGGTGCCCATTGCTGTCCTTGCAAAGCATGTCCTGCTGACTGCACCAAGTTGTTATGTAAGGTGATTGTGAGTGGTGTCGCAGAGTATAAGTCCTATAGGGGAAATTGTCTAAAAGAAAAGGAAGGCTACAGCTCTCTTTCACATGTAGCAAAAAAAAAAATCTTTATTTTACCTCAACTCATATAGGCAATGCTTCACGAACACATCATAAGTCTAATAACTCAAACCCAAAGATCCAGGACCTAATCACCTGGTGGCAGGATGTCTACTGCTTAGCTGATAATAACATTTCTAACCTTATCTAAAGTTGTTTTTATGCTAAGTAATTAGAAGTAACATACCGTAAAAACCAGAGCTCCGGGAGATCAAATGGAAGAACTCTGGGGGACCAAACAGCTACAATGCTTGACCATTAACAGACCATCTTTAGGCTGTCATCTGTCTATAGGGATGGAAATTCCTGAGATATACAGAGCCTGGCTTCCAGATCTGCTTCTGTGCTTAGGCCAAAAGTCAGCAGACTCTGTCTCCTACGTGACCAGGCCTGTAACAGCAATGGAGTGCTAGCCAGGTTTTTCCATTACATCTCCCAAAGACTTTTAACTGACTTTCACAGAAATAATCTGCATAAAAGTCTTACACATAGGCTTTCAGCCTATTCCATGCTGCCAGACTTTTTATCTGCACTTTCCTTCTTATAAAGAGTAGAGTGTGTTTCCAAAATGCAATCTATTTCAGAGAATATTTGTATTGACTACACATGTAACTCTCTGGCTGAACACCCCTGGTTGGGGGAATCTTTATACACATGAGTCCCTAAAAAATGTTAAGCCAATGACCCTTCGACTATGTGCAAGTTGCCAGTGAGATGAGCAGATCGCCAGTGCCCCAGATTATATCTGGCAATTTCCCACTGGGAGGGAAAAATAGTTTCTCCTCTTCAGTAAGGCTATTTAGAGCTAACCGTGAATGCTTGCTTCAAAATAGCACAATACCTTGTTTCCAAGATGGTTCATCTGCACTTTTGTTACAAACACTTGAGCATGTTTCCAAAGTACAATCTGTTCTGGAGGTACTTATATTGCTCACACAAGCACTAAGCACTCCTCTCCCCGAGCACCTGAGTCCTCACCTCCACTTTCTCCTAGTGTTCATGCAGATGGCACTCCTGTCCCAAAGGATCTGAGTCCTCACCTCTCCATCCTGCTTCAGTCCATGAAGACTGTACTCCTCTCCCAGGGAACCTGAGTTCTCACCTGTCCTTTGTGCTAGTGTGCATGCTGAGAACACTCCTCTGGAAAGCACCTGGAGTCCTCCCCTCTCCTTTCTACTAGTATACATCCAGACAGCACTCCTCTCCCATCACACCCAAGTCCTTACCTGTCTTTCAGCTCTGTGCAACAAGACAGCACTCCTCTCTCAGTGCTGGTGAGGAAATGGGTGTGATGGGAGAGAAATGCTGTCTGAATGAACACTAGCAGAAAGGGGAGTTGAGGGCTCAGGTGCATTGAAAGAGAAGTGCTGTCTGGATGCACTGCACTCTGGCAGAAAGGGCTGATGAGGACTCAGGTGCTCTGGGAGAGGAGTGTGCTCTACATGCAACCTAGCATTAAGGGAAGGTGAGGACTCTGGTGCTCTGGGAGATGAGTGCTATCTGGATGCATACAAGCAGAAAGGAGAGGTGACGACTCGGATGCTCTGGGAGAGGAGTGCTGTTGGCATGCACACTGGCTGAGAGTTCAGGGCTCCAAAGCTCTGAGAATGTAGTACCATCTTGATGCACACCAGCAAAAAGAAGAGGTGAGGACAATGTAAGACATGGGCCATTCAACTATGTGCATGTTAGTGAGATAAGCAGATTGTCACTGCTCCAGCTTATATATAGCAGTATCCCGCTGGGAGGGAAAAGCAGTTTCTTCTCTTCAGTAAGGCTATTTAGAGCTAACCATGAACGTCTGCTTCAAAATTGCACAATACCTTGTTTCCGAGGTGGTTCCTCTGCACTTTCCTTGTAAACACTTGAGCATGTTTCCAAAGTGCAATCTGTTCCAGAGATTGCACTGGAACAATGAAATCTCTGTCCCAGTACCTGTTCACACAAGTAGCTCCCAGAGCATCTGAGTCCTTACCTCTACTCTCTGGTAGTGATCATGCTGAGAGCTCTCCTCTGGAAAGCACCCCTCCTTTCAACTCGTGTACATGCTGACAGCACTCTTCCATTCCACCTGAGTCCTCACCACTCCTTTTGACTCGTGTACATGCAGCCAGCACTCCTCTCCCACTGCACCCAAATCCTCTCCTTTCCTGTCTGCTCTGTGCAATCCGACAGCACTTTTGGGTCAGTGCAGGTGAAGACTTGGGTGTGATGGGAGAGGAATGCTGTCTGAATGAATGGTAGATGAGGACTCTAGTGTGGTGAGAGAGGATTGCTACCTGGATGCACACTAGTGGAAAGGATTGGTGAGGTGTGGAGTGATGTCACTGGCAGAAAAGAGAGTTGAAGACGCCAGTGCTCTGGCAATGTAGTGCTGGCACATGTATCTCCCTGCACACTCCTGGTGGGAGAACATTAGCACATATGAACCCGTCACCAGAATAAGTCAGTGTGCCCACAGCCATCTAAGTACAGGCACCACCTCAGTGAGAATAGACGTTTGCCCCTTCTCCAGCATATCTCACCGTTAGTATGCTCATTGGAGGAAAAGCTTTCTTGTCAATAGAGCATGTACATGATGCCCTGGATAGAAGTTGAGAAGTTCCAAAATAACGTGCTCATCAGACATTTCACCTGTACTTTCCTTTTGTAAACAGTAAAGTATGTTTCCAAAGCACATTGTATTCCAGAGCACATTTGTATTGATCGCACATGTAACTCTCTGTCTGAACAGTCCTGGTGAGGGAAACTTGATACACATGAGTCCCTAAGAAATGATAAGCCAAGGGCCATTGAACTATGTGCACGTTTTCAGTGAGAGGACAAGATCACCGTGTTCCACCTTCTATCCCAGGACCCCGCTGAGATGGAAAAGCATTTCTTCTCTTCTGTAAGGCTATTTAAAGCTAACCATGAACACCTGCTTCAAAATTGGGCAATACCTTGTTTCCGAGGAAGTTCCTCTGCACTTTCCTTATAAACACTTGAATGTGTTTCCAAAGTGCAATCTGTTCCAGAGACACTTGTGTTGCTCTCACCAATAATTCCCAGAGCACTTGAGTCCCACCTCTACTCTCTGGTAGTGAACACACTGAGAGCTCTCCTCTGGAGAGCACCCGATTCCTCACCTCTCCTTTCTACTCATGTACATGCCAACCACACTCTTCTCCCATCACACCTGAGTCCTCACCTATGCTGTCTACTCGTGTTTCCAAAGTACAGTCTGTTCCAGAGATACTTATATTACTTTTACAAGTAACTTCTAGAGCTCCCGAGTCCTCACCTCAACTCTCTGCTAGTGTGCATAAAGACAGCCCTCCTCTCCCAGGGAACCCGAGTCCTCACCTCTCCTTTCTGCTACTGACCATGCTGAGAACACTCCTCTGGAAATCACCTGAGTCCTCACCTCTCCTTTCTGCTTGTGTACATGAGGACAGCACTCTTCTCCCATCGCACCTCAGTCCTCACCTCTCCTTTTGGCACGTGTACATGCAGCCAGTACACCTCTCCCATTGCACCCGAGTCCTCCCCGGTCCTGTCTGCTCTGTGCAATCTGACAGCACTCTTGGGTCAGTGTAGGTGAGGAATCAGGTGTGATGGGAGTGCTGTCTGAATGAGGGGGAGATGAGTACTCTTGTGGGAGAAGATTGCTGCCTGGATGGACACTAGCAGAAAGGATTGGTGAGGACTCAGGTGTGGAGTGCTGTCTGCATGTACACAAGAGAGTTAAAGATACCGGTGCTCTGGCAATGTAGTGCTGTCTTGATGCACACTAGCAGAAAGGAGAGGTCAGGACAAACTAAGCCATGGGCTATGTTACGATGTGCATGTTAGTGAGATGAGCAGATTGCCTGTGCTCCAGCAGTTTCTTCTCTTCAATAAGAGTACTTTGAGCTAACCGTGATCACCTGCTGCAAAATAGCACAAAGCCTTGTTTCCGAGAAGGTTCATCTGCACTTTCCTTATAAACACTTGAGCGCGTTTCCAAAGTGCTATCTTTCCCATAGATTACTTGTATAGCTGGCAACTCCCTGCACCCTCCTGGTGGGAGAACATGAACACATATGAGCCCATCACCAAGGTAAGTCTATGTGCCCACCGCCATCCAAGTACAGGCACCATCTCGGGGAGTATAGACGTTTGCGCCTGCTCCAGCATATCTCACAGGCAGTATGCTTGTTGGAGAAAAAGGTTTCTTGTCAATAAGGCATATAGAGCTAGAATATGACAACTTCCAAAATAACAAGCTCACCAGACATTTCACCTGTACTTCTAGTAAACACCAGAGTGTGTTTCCTAAGTGCAATGTATTTCAGAGCACACTTGTATTGATCGCACGTGTAACTCTATGTCTGAACAGCTCTGGTGAGGGAAAATTGATACACATGAGTCCCTAAGAAATGATAAGCCAAGGGCCATTGAACTATGTGCACGTTTTCAGTGAGAGGACGAGATCACCGGGTTCCACCTTCTATCCCAGGACCCGGCTGGGATGGAAAAGCAGTTTCGTTCTTCTGTAAGGTTATTTAAAGCTAACCATGAACACCTGCTTCAAAATTGCACAGTACCTTGTTTCCAAGGCGGTTCCTCTGAACTTTCCTTATAACACTTGAATATGTTTCCAAAGTCTAATCTGTTCTAGAGATACTTGTTTTGCTCACACAAGTAACTCCTAGAGCACCCGAGTCCTCACCTCTACTCTCTGCTATCATGCATGAAGATAGAACTCCTCTCCTAGGAAACCCAAGTTCTCACCTCTCCTTTCTGGTAGTGATCACGGTGAGAAACCTTCTCCAGAAAGCACCTGAGTACACACCTCCTCTCTCTACTAGTGTACATCCAGACAGCACTACTCTCCCATGACACTCGAGTCCTCACCTCTCCTTTGGGCTAGTGTGCATGCCTACAGTACACCTCTGCCATGGCACCGATGCCCTCATATGTTTTTTTCTGCTCTGTGCAACCTGACAGCACTTGCCAGTCAGTGTAGATGAGAACTCGGGTGTTTTGGGAGAGGAGAGCTGTCTGAAAGGGAGATGACTCATGTGCTTTCAGAGAGGAGTGTTCTCTGGATGCACACTAGCGGAAAGAATTGGTGAGGAATTAGGTGTGAAGGGAAACAGTGCTGTCACCATGCATAGTGGCAGGAAAGAGAGTGGAGGACTCCAGTGCTCAGGGAATGTAGTGCTGTCTTGATGCATACTAGCAGATAGGAGAGGCTAGGGAAAACTAAGCCATGGGCCACCCAAAGCAAAAAGTATGGAGAGAGCAATCGCACCCAGGGAATACTTGCCTTAACCCACCCATATCTCTCAACACTGCTGCTAAGGGAAGATAAATGACAGTGGAAGTGAGTTAGCCTGCAGCCATGGATGGAACTGTGTGCATGAGCTCACGGAGAGTAAAAGTTTGCCCTCCCCCCCCAACTCGGCCTCGCACAGAGTTCTCTTATCCCGTTCCAGAAGGTCCTTCTTCGCAGACGATTCCTCTGCATTTTCCTTCTTATAAAACCTAGAGTGAGTTTCCAAAGTGTAATCCAATCTTCAGAATAGATATACTGCGAACACATATAACTACCTGAGCACTCCTCCTGGGGCGGGGGTGAACATTAATTCGTACCATTGAGCCCATCACCAAGGTAAGGGAACGGAACAGCCATCGAAACTGCATGCATGAGCTCAGCAAGAAGAGCATTTCACATCAGCAGTGTGCTTCTGGGAGGGAATACAGTTTCATCTCCGGCATAACGGAACTGCTTATAGAGCTACTCCCGAGCAAGTTTACCATGTTCTCCAATAACTTGCTACCAGGAAAGTTCACGTACACGATCTCTATTACTAAACAGAGCGGAATGTTTTGAGAGTGCAAGTTCTCCCAGCGAATAGTTGCATTGATCCCACCCGGAACTCTCTAAACTCTGTAGCTGAGGTCAGATGTGCATGAGCCTAGGGAGACTAGAAGCTTGCACCTTGCTCAGCCTCACATAAGTTCTCATCTCCCGTTCCACACTGTCTGCTTCGCAGATGATTCCTATGCACTTTTCTTCTTACAAAACCTAGAGTGTGATTCCAAAGTGCAATCCGTTCTAGAGAAGAAGTGTGTTGCGCGCACATATAATTCACTGAGCACACCTCCTGGGGGTAATATTCATACACGTGAGCCCTTCGCCTAGGAAAGGCAATGGAACAGCCAAGCAAACTACGTGCTTGATCTCAGGGAGAAGAGCAGTTCAAACCAGCAGTGTGCTTCTGGAAGGGAAAACAATATGGTCTCCGCCATGACGCTTACAGAGCAATTCGGGAGGAAAGGTCTTGGCAGCTGATTCCTCTCCACTTTCCAACCGGCCATCCGTTCTGGAGAAGAAACGTATTGCGTTCACATATAACTCACTGAACACTCCTCCTGGGGGGGGGGGTGGACATTCATTCATACAGGTAAGGCGATGGAACAGCCATCCAAGCAACGTGCATGATGTCAGCGAGAAGAGCCGTTCTAACCGGCAGTGTGCTCCTGGGAGGGAAAAGAGTTTCATCTCCTCCATAACGCTTATAGAGCGGCTCAGGACAGAGGGTCACCAGGTTCCACAACGCCTTGTCACAAACAAAGCAGACTGTTTCGAAAGT
>CAUYON010142074.1:0-55409 GCA_963573935.1 Arctocebus calabarensis
AGACAGAGTCTCACTTTATCGCCCTGGGTAGAGTGCCGTGGCGTCACACTGCTCACAGCAACCTCCAGCTCTTGGGCTTAAGCGATTCTCTTGCCTCAGCCTCCCTAGTAGCTGGGACTATAGGTGCCCGCCACAGCGCCCGGCTATTTTTGTTTGTTTGTTTTGCAGTTCGGCCGAGGCTGGGCTTGAACCCGCCACCTTCGGTATATGGGGCCGGCACCCTACTCGCTGAGCCACAGGAGCCGCCCCAAAACAGAATTTTGAAAAAGAACATCCGGATAAAATCAGTTCCTGCACAAAGGAACATGCCACAGCTGGGAATAAGGTGGGGACGAACAAAAGTCCCAGGGTAGGAGGTTGGTGAGACTTAGCCCAAATCCACACCTCCCTTCTGAGGACTGCGGCCATCAAGAGCAAACTTGACCTTAACTTAGTGCTGTTGGTCGCAGACTTCAGAGGAGTTTATAGATTTCTAGTATTGCATTTAAACTTTCTGTTTTGCTTTGCATGTTGGAAAGCCAAGTTCACAAAGAAAAACTCAGATCATGCACCATGAAGTCTATTGAAACAGGTGTTAACTGATGTCTTCATGCAAAATATTTTCCTTGGTTGCTGCCAGTCAAACCAAACTCTTTTAGTCCTTTATTCTTTCAACGTTTATTGTGTGGTAACCATGGTCCAGGAACTGTGCCAGATACTGGAGTTGTAAAAATGAATAAAGCTGCACATTTCCTGACTTCAAGGAGTTGAATGAGGGAGGGGCATAAAGGCAGATGCTTGGCCAGTGGCGGGGCAGCCTGGAGGTGGTGGGTGGGTGGGTTGTGGAATCAGGCAGACTGACTACGTCTGATTAGCAGCTATTTGACCTCAGATAGGATTTTTACACTCTTCTTTACAACTTGCGGAGATGAAGGATATGATCTTTTAAAAAACTGCCAATTTTTAGGCATTCAGTTAAAAACAGTTAAAGGCACATAACTCAGTGGTTAAGAGTCTAGAGTTAACCCCCCTCAAGTTCAAATTTCTCTTTCAATAGCTCTAAAATAAATAAACATCTATCCCAGCAGTTCTCAACCTGTGGGTCAAAACCTACAGGAACCGTATTAAGGGGCTGCAGCATTAGGAAGGTTGAGATCTGTTCTGTAAACTTCAGCACAAAGACTTAAATTGGTCTCTAGCTATCTTCAACAGACAGGATCCCACAACAGGTTTTCTGAAGTCAGAGAGACAGGGAGAGAGAACGGGGATGGGGGGTAGAGAAAGGAGGGTGGGAGTAGAGAAAGGAGAAATCTTCCCTATGCGATCTTAGGGAAATTTCTAAAATCATTATGCCTCAGTTTCCTTAATGCGTGAAGTTTGAATGATAACAATAATTAAACCAAACACCTTCAGTTACGTCCATGGAAGTGCAGAGCATGGCCCAGGACTTAGAAAATGCTATGTAAGCACTAGCTGTTTATCAATAACTGTAGTCAAATGTGGTATGCACTATAGCAATGCTATTAAAAATGCTGTGGGCAACTATGTACCACTGAAGTGGGTACAGATAGAAATAGATGCATACACACACATAAAATATATGTTTATGATATTTTAGTAAATAGGAAAAAGTAGGACAGCAGAATAGTGGGGGGAAAAAAAAGACCAGATGAGTGTACATGACAATGGCAACTGTTCAGGTAGCAGGATCCCAACAGACGCATTTTCCTTTTGTGTAATTTGTACTTTCCAAACTTAATAATTTATTGGCTTAATAATTTAAGACTTTTATATAAAGTATAAGACAAGGATTAATTATATTTGTCAGGAACTGATTTGCTGGAATGTGACCTTTGAGCTGGGTATTAAAGGAATTGATCAGGGGGGTTTGAACATGTAAAGATTAGGCCAGATGAGAATAAGCTCCCAAGAACTGCCTCAATTATGAATTATTTGATAATTTTGGAAAATTATGCATCAAATAATGCAGAGAATAAGTGGACTGTTAATCCTCAGTGAAGAGGCCTTTCCTAAGCACTGAATGTCAGAGTCCGTCCTGAATTTTTACTTGTTTTCCTCTTGTTTCTGAAGCATCTAGTAGAAAGTTTCTCCTTTCTCTACCCCCCACCCTCCTTTCTGTGCCCCCCATCCCCATTCTCTCTCCCTGTCTCTCTGACTTCAGAAAACCTGTTGTGGGATCCTGTCTGTTGAAGATAGCTAGAGACCAATTGAAGTCTTTGTGCTGAAGTTTACAGAACAGATCAGTGGTTCTCGATCTTCCTAATGCCGCAGCCCCTTAATACAGTTCCTGTGGGTTGTGACCCACAGGTTGAGAACTGCTGGGATAGATGTTTATTATATTGCTTACTTTCCAGATACAAGTCAAACAAGGGCCCTGTGGCCCACCATACCATGGATTACAGCCACTTTGTGCATGCTCAGAACTGATTCTTTCCTAGGAAGTGAGTGGTGCGTGGCCAGACACACATCTGTGCCTCTCCTCAGACCTCAGGACTCTAAGGAGGTCCTGGAATGTGCTGTAGTCGGGGCCAGGAAGCAGTTTTCCTTAACAGTTATTTCAGATCCTCTGTATAGCCCCCCACACCTTAGTCCTGTGACGCTGGAAAGCTGCATTAGGCATCAGTAACTGGAGAATATCTCCAATTTCTCCCAATGTGTTTGTAGAGAGAAGGCTTGATAGCCAGGAGAGACGCACTCCCTGTCTCCTCCGCCTGTCTCCTTCTGAGCCCTCAGCTTTCATTTCTGCCTAACTTCAGCAGTGTTGACAAGACAAAGAAAAATCTTTGCACTGTTTAGTCTACTTTTAATTATTTCAGTATGGGACCTTCCATGTCCACCAGGCAATAAACTGTTCAACTTGATTTACTCCTTACTCTTTCTTCTGGATAGTGGGCAAGTAGTGTGGCTGGGTCATGTGCTGCCAGAAACTTTTGGGGAGGTCCAAGTTTTCCCAGAATTCAGAATCCACCCAGAGAAAGCCCCTGTGGGGAAAGTCCACAGCTCCTTCTCCAGCTGCACCTCTGGGGGCGGGGGGGCACTGCAGTTGTCCTGGGAGGCTCGTGGCTTCCTCTTTCTTCAGGAAAAACAGCCTCTCTGGCCTTCCCTTCCCAGGTATGAAGGAAGGACTCCAGAGCCACACCATCTGAGTTCGAAAACCGACATGCTATGTAACTTTAGGAAAATTACTTACCCTTGATCCACTGTTTTGTCCTGTTGCTAAGATGGGAAAAATGATTTAAGTCATAGTTCCAGGAAGATCCACATGGGAAGAAGAAGTCAGCTCCCTGGGCTTTTGACTTTATAGCCCCACGTCCCTCTCTCAGTTAAACAGACCTGAGACCTGGCAGGCAGGACGTTTGTCTTTCCAGGGTTTTCTTGTTTCAGTAATAATCAGCGCCACAAACGTTGAGATAATGCTGCACCACACAGATAGTTCTGGAGCCACAAAACAGATTTCTCTACAACTCTGAAATTCCTAGACCACGTCTCCCACCGCGGCACCTTGTCCCTCACTCACAGACACCCCTATGCTCTAACTGTTACCATAGTTAGGGTGGGTGCCCTGACTCCCTCCGTGTCCCTTGGTATAACCCCACCAACAGCAGCAAAGTCGGCTTTGCAGACCTCTCTCCCGGGGAGGAGGCGGGAGGACGTGAGCCTGGACACTCGGATGCCTCACAACCCCCCTGGGCATCTCCGCCATGCGTCTCTGGCATCATCTAACAGTCATTAATACCGAGATCCCAGTCAGTGCCCCCCAACTTTACATACCAGCAATGGAAAGTCGCCTAGTGGAAGACAAGCCACCTTGATAAAGAAAGCAGTACTGATAGTTTCAATCTGATGAGCTGGGTCGGGAGCTCTCAAGCCAGAAGGAAGCGTCTGACCGGCGCCCCCCAGCAGGCCGTGTCCCTCCTGTCCAGGTGGGGCGCCCCAACTGCCTGGGCACCTCCTGCTTCCGGGCCGCCCCTGCCGGCCGGGTCCCTCCTGCTTCCTGGGCGCCCCTACTGGCTGGGCGCCCTGTGCTTCCCGGCCCTCCCTGCCGCCCGGGCACCCCTGCTTCTAGGGCGCCCCCTGCCAGCCAGCGCTGTGCAGTTGGAGGTTGCAAACCACAGGCTGCGCCACAGCAGGGCCCTGGTGGCAGGGCAGAGTCCGGGCCCTCAGTAGACACTTCACCGTCACTTTCCGTAATTTCCCAGGCCCCGCGCATTCCGCTTTCCTCCTGAAGAGGACGGATGCAGCATTTTAGCCTTTTGCCCACCTGCAGGCAAATGCGAGACACAGGGGCTCTGGAGTGGGCCTGAGCCCGGGGAACCCACAGTTTGTGGCGGGAGAGACACGGGAGGAGCAGAGGACAAGGAACGGCGAGCAGGAGGATCACCCGTGCTCCGGGGAGAAGCTGCAGAGTTGCTCCGGGGCCTGAAAGCCGACGGAGGAGAAATTTCTAGTAAGGCAGCGGTGAGCCAAGAGCACATATTGACGGCCTACTGTGTACTCAGCACCACACTGCATGCCTCGTGGACACCCTTAGGCACAGGGGGGCTGGAAATACCTCATTAACCTAACTCTTGTACCAGCTAGTTTAGAGGAAACGGGCGATTTATTCAATCTTTCTGAGTATTTATTTCATCTGAAACAATCAGAGTAATGATATTCACAGTATTCATTCAGCCTGTCAATATTAACTGAAGACCTACTGTGTGCTAAGCATTATTCTAAAAGCTGCATGTACATGGGTAAAAAGTCGTGCCAGTTTTCATGCAACTTACAGTCTATAATACAAACAATAATGATAAATTATATAAAATGCCTGGGATTTGGCAATTATTACTGAATCCTCAAGGAATACCATGTTGAGAGTAATCTTTTCATATTAATGTCATTTACTTTAGTTAAATGTTAAGAATTTAGGGGGAGAGACCCAAGTGGGGGAGAAAAACATTGGGTGCTAGGTTCATGTTAATTTCAAAAGTGATATGGCCACCATTAGTTAATGTTCCCTATAATTAAAGTAAGTTTGAGAATGTGCTGGGTTCATATTCAAAACTCAACTCATGCCTCTTATCGGGGACCATCCGTGGTCTACCACTGCCTAGCACCTGGCACATCCTAGCCCTCATCTAATTTTGAATGAAATTGAGTACTTGTTCCATAACATATATTACTTATTTTGAAAATTGCATTTTATCTAATTTTTGTTCTTAGAAATTGTGTAAGGTCCTCTGGATGAAATCAGTGAAATCCCAGCCTGGTAAGCTTTAGAGAAAGCCACATCAAAAAAATGTTAGGCAGCAGCGGTGGAAACTAGTCTCAGATGAAGAGTTTCTCTCCTTGTCCAAATGACCCCGCCATCTCTTTTCTGAGCCCGTTTTTTCTCACCCGAGGCATTGCCAATAACGATGGGTAGTCCCAGGAGTCCTCTGTCCTTGGATTTCTGCTGTACTACAAAATAATACACACATTTTAGAGTCTTTAAACCACAGTTCCACAACTTATTATCTGCCTAATTTTGTGAAGTTGCTCAATCTTAATTTCTCAGAAAATGAGACAATGCCAACTTTCATGGTCCTGAGGATTAAATAAAAATGATGTAACTGAAAGTATCTTGCATAGTTAATAAAGGGACAGGAACTGGAATCGGAAAGAGGTACATGTTACAGGAAAGCTGGGTGAATGGGGCATGGAGAATGTACTTGGTGCCCCCCTGCTGCCCCTGACACGCAGTCTTATGTACATGCTGACTGCTGCTTACTCCAAGTGCCCGTGACTCTCCTTTGGCTATAGGAGCTGCCTTAGCCCACCTCGAATGGAAGAGATGGGGAGTTAATGCCCTTGAGGTGGCTCTCCACCAGGGACAGGTGAGAGTCTTTGGACAATTGCCCGCAGGCTCTCACCTTGCAATGGGACAGCTATGAGGCATGACCTAGGCTGCCCCCCTCCAGACTCCCCAGGAGACTAAGCCTAGTTGCCCACATGAGTAGCCTGCTCACGACTCACCCATATTGGCTTCCTCCCTTTTTTATCTCACTCTGCACTTCCCCTCCCCCCACCATGTTTTCTGGGATTCCTGGATTCTTTTCTCAGCATCTGTTTCTGGGGAAAAGGGGCCCATCCCAAAATAGGAAAGATTATTTTCAGCAGTCACTGTAAAGTAGGAGCTGTAACTTTGTGCGTGACTTTGTGAGGTTACTGGAGGAATTGAGGGAAGAAAATGGAGGCTTTCGGGTAGAAATAATCTAGAATGTTACACTCCCTGTTGGTGTGCGAGGAGTCACTAAGAGATTTATCAGGGAAAGGGGCAAATCCTTTCCCACCGGGCGGCCAACATCAGACAGCTCCGAGTAGGAAAGCAGCCATCACTTCAGGGTGCTGCCTCTTCCTCCAAAAGTGCAGAGTGACTTGGAAACACAAAAGAAGAAAATGAATGAGAGAGGAAGACGAGAAAAAGAGGAAGAAAAGATCACGTTTCGTGTTATTCATTTATGTTTCATGAAGTGTTACTCTTACCCCTACCTTCCATTTCTTCCCATGGATTCTTTGAAAATCAAGTCTGGGATGTGGGATCACAAGGAGTTTATGATTTTAGTAGCAACTGAAGGCAAATAGAGGCCAGTTGGTGTGACTTGGGACGCCAGGGCAGCTGGGGGTGAGCTTGGGTGGGGGGAAGGAGCTGACAGGCTGTGGCTGCCAACGGATAATACATCTCAGAAGCAGAGGTTACCCGAGATGGATCAGAGGTGGAGTCGTTAGCCCAGGAAATGTCTTTGGAGACAAGGAATCCACAGTACTAGCAGAGATTCCTCAGTTGGAGATGCTCCAACACGACTCTGATGCGTGATTCACCCCGTGCTGAGTATCACACAGGCTTCAGCAGAACAGAAGAACAGAGGGTGGGCGTGGGCGAGGGGCTCATGAGAAAACACCCGCAGAGAAGAAAGAGAGCTGGTCACATCTCCTTTACCTCTGACCGGAGGGAGCCAGAGCCCAACAAGGCTTCAAGCTGAAAACCACCAGAGAACGAGAGCATGTTCCAGGGAAGGAGGCAGAAGAAAGAGGTAAAAAAAAAAATGGATTTACACAAGTGGGGACTGTGATGGTTAACTTTATATGTCACATTGGCTAGATCACAGTATTTGGTCAAACATTATTCTAGATGTTTCTGTGAAAGTAATTTTTAGATGAGATTAACATTTAAATTGGCAGGCTTTAAGTAAAGAAGATTATCCTGCATAATGTGGGTGGTCTTCATCTGAGTAGCTGTTGGCCTCAACAGATAAAGACTCCTCTCCCCTCCCCACAGCAAGGGGCAGTTCTGCCAGCAGATTGTCCTTGGACTTGACCTTCAACATCGACTCTTCCCTGAGTCTTCAGCCAGCTGGTCCACTCTGCAGATTTTGGACTTGCCTACCTCCACAATAAACCTCTCTCTCTTTCTTTAAAAAAAAAAACATATTTATAAAGTAGAGCCTCTGCAAGTTGACCACCCAAATGACTGTAACAAACTGAAGATGGTCAACATAAGGCCTACTGTGTTGATACATGTGGTGCATGTCCAATCTATGAAAATTAGGTCAACGTAAGGAGGTGGCCAACGTAGGGAGGTGGCCAACGTAGGGAGGTGGTCAACTATGGAGGTTCTGCTGTATTATACTCTGTGTGTGTGTGTATATGTTATATAGACACACTCCGTATACATACTCTACATGTGTATATACATATGCAGGCCTTCTCTCTATATATAAAACGTGCTCTCTCCATATTTTTTTTTTTTATTGTTGGGGATTCATTGCAAGTACAAAGAACCAGGTTACACTAATTGCATTTGTCAAGCTGTCTCCGTATTTTTATACACACATGCACACACATACGTGTGAATAGACTCATATTACATTGGTTCTGTTTCTCTGGAGAATGCTGACAGATACAGGGACTTTCCCCACAATGGAGTGGGGATTTCAAAGATCATAGTAACAGGGAAAATGTGAAAGAGGGAGCAGGGGTGGAAAAAGACTGACTTAATTCAGAATTGAGGATGAAGAACAGACTTGAAGGACTCATGAGAATAATACCGTAAACCCTTTTTCCTTTGGTTAAACAAAAAGGCAGAAAACAGACATCACTAGTTATTTTTAAAATGTTTAGGCTTACCATAGGGAATCACGTATTTACAAGAACTTAGGAAAAGCAGAGTTCCAGAAATGATTCCTAGAACAACACAGCACACGGGCCCTGCAGGGCCCTGATCCTTTGCCGTTGTCAGGAAGACAGGTGCCAGGGCCGCCAGGAGAAATAAGGACTTCAGAACACCGCATTAGTCACAAACCAGGGCACGAAACGCCTTCAGGGCTGACTGGTCATCAGTGCAGTAGGCATGTTTAGGGGTCCATAAAAATATACTCATTTGTTTTAAAATCAAAAGAAAAAATACATTTTTAGGTTGAATAAAATGTTTTACTATCCATCGGTCACTATGAAAGTTTTGAGACAGACGGTGTTACAGTCTGTTGTTTCACTCCCAAGAAAGCCTACAGTGGCCTTTCTGATTCATCCTGCGAGTGAGTTTCAACTTGCTCTAAGCTAAATGGTGTTGCTGGGAGGCCTTCTGCTGTGTCCGTCTACCCGGATTTTACATTTTTTTACTTTAGTGTATCTCAAAACTTTCCTAATGACCCACATAGAATAAAAATATATTTTTATTATGTCATCCTTCTTCCCATATAGTAATAACATATCATTTTCAGTTTTTTGGGTTTTTTTATAGAGACAGAGTCTCACTTTATCAGCCTCGGTAGAGTGCTGTGGCGCCACACAGCTCACCTCAACCTCCAACTCCTGGGCTTAGGCGATTCTCTTGCCACAGCCTCCCTAGCAGCTGGGATTAAGTTTTTTTAATGGAGGAAGCAGCCCCTCAAGGCAAGAGCATCTGCAGCTCACGAGCATCGCAATGCGGCACGGACACTGCTGCTGCTGCCACCTTTGTGACTGCTTTCTGACACTGTGACATGAGTGACTGGGTGCTGGGCTTTACTGCAGCAAAGTGCGTTGGGCAGCAGATACAGCAAAAAAGGCAGAACGGGACCTCTGCCTCGGGCTCACCGTCCTGACCCCCGCCAGTGCATCCAACCTGGGGAAATGGTTTCACACCCCCAAAGCCTAGTGCAGGGGACTCTAAACACCAGGTTTTAAATGTCTGGTCTCTACAGAAGCAGAAGACCCCCATGGAAGAGTTCGGAATGGATTGGAGCCCCTGACCCACCACACCCCGCATCTCTCTGCCCCCCCACTTACATTGGTGAGCAGGGACAAACCGAGCTAACTAGAGGAAAGGGGGGCCCAAGGTGCTGATACAGAATAAGTTAAGCTAATGAAAACGAAAGAAATGGTGCTTCACTCTCCAGGAACAGCCGTGTTTCTGGCTGGTGGGGACAGTGAGTCTCAGTAACTAATCCCATCGGAATCAGGACGGACGCTATCGTTTGACTACATCAGTGTTTCCTCCTGCCGTAATTTGGTGGTAAAAGGTCCACAGATCAGGGGATAGGAACAATTCATGTTTAGGTGAAGAGCAGCTTCTGGCTCCTTTGCTGGTTTTCCTTCCCTCTGACGTCATCTTCAGCGTCTCCTCCAGCAACTCCTGAACGTGCCCAGGGCACTCCGACCTCAGGCCTCTGCCAGTGCCCTTCCTACTCAGGAAACAGCCCACTGACTCTCTCTCCCCCTTCAGGTCTCTGTTCATAGCTCCTCTCACTCCCAGGAACCCTGCGGAGCACCCTAGTCCTCACCCTGTCTGCTTTCTGCGTAGAGCCTATCACCTTCAGACACTCTGTGTTACATGTTCGTTTGCGTATGATGTGTCCCCCTTCTAGGAGAAAAGCTGTGTGAAAACAGGGTCTTTGGTGTGATCCCAGTTGAGCCCCCAGCCCTGTAGTAGTGCCTGGAGTACTAAGAGCTCTAAGTCCTTTGTAAACAAATGAATGATTCGCATCAACTCCCTGGCTCTCTCCTTTTCTCCCAGCTCCATTCATTGCACCTGCCCCGGTCACCTTCAGTGGTCTCGAGACGGACCCTTGGTGTGTAGGGCAGGTCAATTCTGTCGTGCACACTGAACAGAGAGGAGAGGAATGGCACCAGCAGGTGCTCTGGCGCAGTTATCAGAATTCGGAGCTGGTGACTACCTTTCCAGCTACCTCATTTTCTATATGAGTAGAGGCTCAAGAGATGTGCTTGCTTGGGACCACCCAGGACCTTAGGTCTCCTGATTCTGAACCCGTATTATTTTCTCCACATAGCCCCTTGGCATTCTTATTACCAGGAATATTTGAGAAAAAATAACTAACAGGAGCAATCCTCCCATTTTTGTTGAGTGTAGAAGATTGACGTGGCTCTGCGTCTCTACTCATACCCAGTCCAAAGATCGGTATCACCCATTACGCTGCTGTACACAGGAGAGGAAGTCATTTGCTTGTTCCTTAGTCACTTCCCCGCCCCTTTTTTCTTGACCTCCTGTCCTTCTCACCCCTTTTTTTTTTAATTTTTTATTTATTTTTTTATTTTATTTAGATAGAGTCTCACTATGTCTCCCTGGGTAAAGTGTCATGGCACTCAGCTCACAGCAACCTCAAACTCTTGGGCTTAAGCGATTCTCTTGCCTCCGCCTCCCAAGTAGCTGGGACTACAGGCGCCCACCACAACACCCGGCTATTTTTAGAGACAGGGTCTCCATCTGGCTCAGGCTGGTCTCAAACCTTTGAGCTTAGGCAATCCGCCTGCCTCGGCCTCCCAGAGTGCGAGGATTATAGGTGTGGACTACCACGCCTGGCCCCTAATACTTTGAATTTTTAATGAAAGGCTTACAATGTGGCCCAAACCATTATTGCGAACTAAGGGATCCTGTGTAATAAAATCTCCTGACATTAAAAAAATTTCTATAGCATTTCCCCCCTGTTCTTGTTTCTGTAAGACTAGAAATCAGAGTCATTAGTTGGGCTTAACTTTTGGACAGGTAGGTATAACATTTGCAAATAATATACCCCGAAATTCTAAAAGACTCGTAGCAGGTTTTTCCTGCGGTGGGTGTGCAAATGCCTAGAGAAGGAGGATGTGGATCTGGATAACTGGAAGGAATTTCAGCTGAGCTAAGGCCATCTAGAAGAACACACTTCCCGAGGGAAATTCGGGAAGGACTGCCAGCTGGCAAGGGAAGGGGCCGGCAGTGGAGAATAGGTCCAGCCGACAACGGAAAGGAGGGGACCCTCCTCACTAACCTGAAACCAATTAAAGCACTGCCGACAAGCAGGTGCAAATAAGTGGAGTGAAGTGACTTTCCGTTTAGTTCCGTCCTATTGTAACCAATCCCATTGTTCTGTGCAATGCAATTCTATGAGAAACAGGGGTAACCTCACTCATTTTCTCCCAAGAAAGAGCATGAGAATGAAATCGAGCAAGAGTATGTTATTACGAGATATTTTAGGTTAAGAACCTTCCAGATGAAAGAGACCGACAATATGACTTATCCACAAGTGGATATTTGTTGGATTATGTAACTGAAAATCCAGGGCTAGTATGGGCATTAGGCACAGCTGGATTCAGGGTTCCAAACTGGTTGTTAGGTTGTGTTTATTTTTGTTTGTTTGTTTTCATCTCTCCTCTCTTCCTTGTACTGATTGGTCTCAGGCTCCCACCTGGGAGCAGAATGCCTGCAGAAGTCCCACCTTCTCATTGTCTCGGGTTTAAGGCATCGGGAATGAGTGCCTGCCCCGATCCCAGAAGCCTTAGCAAAGGTTTAATTGCCTCTTCATTGCCTTCGTGAGCCACGAGTCATCCCTTCACTATCTCTATAGTCTGGAGAATGCCAGCCCGTCGCTGGTCAGACTGCCTCTGGGATGGGGACGGACAATCTCCAGAACCACTGGGATAGAGAACGGGGATCCCCACCAGTTCTCTCAGTCCTGGGATACGTGTATGTATGTGAGAGAGAGAGAGAGAACGGAGATGGAGTAAGTCGCTAAAACTCAGCGAGTGTAACAAAGAATGCTGAAAACACAAATAACCGGACTGTCCATAAAGGGAAAATCTAAGGTCTGTCCATATTAAAGCCCTGCATTGAACACTGGGTGACTCACACATCCCACAATGTGTTGACAGGTTGAGAGGATGGGCGACATCGGGTTGGTAGAAAGAGTGTAGAACCGCATTTCAGGATTCCTGAGAAGCAACCTTACTTAACCGCTAAGTTGCCCGCGTGATCCTGAGTAATTCATCTTGCCTTTCTAGTCCTCACTTTCTGTTTTTAATTTCACACAGAATTGGCTGTGTTATGTATCTTCCTGGGTGACTGCATGGCTGAAATCAGATAAAAGCACTATGCCAGATGAACTGCCTGTATTTATCCTTTAGATGAGAGATATTTCCACACAGATATTACATATTCTGTTTCAATAAAGGATGATAACGAAATCCACCCAATGATTTCCACTTCTAAGGGTCTTGAAGTTCTTGAATTCCTCCCCACAGCACTATTGAGGCGAGTTTCTTTTATTGGTTGTAATGACTGAGCCAAAGATTAACCAGACGTTCATTTACTGACATTTTACTAAAAGGAACATTTTAGGAGTTACCATGAGACCTGAAACCAAGACAATCCATTGATGGATTTTCTTTCATTCTTATTTGTTTGTTCTGCAAAGGTTTCTGAAATTTCATCTACAAAATGATGAACAGTACGGACATAGCCCTGAATTCAGAGAGCTCAGAGCCAAGGTCATTAACATATAAACTAATAAAGCCATGCGTGGTAGTGTGGGCCAGTTACTCAGGAAGCTGAGGCAGGAGGATGGCTGGAGCCCGGAGTTCAAGGCTGCGGTGTGTAATGACTGCACTCCTGCTGGGGTAATATAGCTGGACTATGTCTCTAAATAAAAAAGAAGAAAAGCTATACATGTAGTTTGGTACATACATGGGTATATAAGAAACTAACCCTCACACAAATAGACATCTAGTTATAAACTGACAAGAGCTACATTTTGATGGGTAGAAATCTCTCTTTCTACCGAAGCAATGTATAATCTGAAACCCAAATGATGAATAGAATTAGAATTACAGAACTGTGACGAGGGTGAGGGTGGTGAGTAGAAATCGGAAATGATCCAGACAGAGTGAAATGCTGGGGAAAGACTCCTGTTGGACTCTGTTGCTTCCGCCCGCCCAGCATCCCTGTCCCCATTCTCAGGCTGTTCTGAACCTTCCCTCCTACAAGGAGCTCACTCCCGGCAGTCCGGCACACACCTGGCAGGCGTGCCCTGCCCTCCAGGCTAGTACTTGGTTTAGAGATGGGCACTTGTTTCAAGCTCACCAGCCCAAGAGTTCTCCAGTACATTTCTTTTAGAATATCAAGAAAAATAGCATCAATAAGCTGAAGTTATTAAGCTAAGACTGTTTAATACATGAGAGTTAGCAAAATGTACAGTCCACACTTCCAATACTAGCAGTGAGCCCTAGAGGTTCCCCTCAATGCCCTCAGTTTTGATAATTTCCTGGAAGAATTCTCAGAGCTCCGTGATTGCTGCTAACTCCTGGCCAGCCTGTCTCAGGGAAAGATGGCATTTCATCACGTAGGGACAGCTGACTGCCCATGTGGCCGGCTGGACTCAGACCCCGGCCACCAAAGACCCCCCTCGGATCTCATTGTGGTGTGACTCTAAGCACCTACCCTAGATAAGGTTGTTGCTTTGTGTATGTACCCGGCCCAGACCCCCAGGTAAAGGAGAGACAAGGTCCCGGGGGCTGGAGATCACATCCCAGCAGCCAGGGACAAAGGCCCTTTACTCAAAGATTCATTCTTCACCACACAGACTTCTCTGACAGTGGACAGCCTGCCTGCATTTTGACAGTCTGTGTTACGAAGGAAATAAACTGAATATAAGCAGAGTCCAAAGACAAGCAACAGGACAATAAGGACGTAACTGGATTCCCAGAACCAGCTACACCTGCAGTCAGCGGCCTCCCGGCTCCTCACTCCCAGCTGGGGCTCCACCCCTCTGACGCTTACGTCCATGTGAGTTGAGCTCTGCTCCTGCGGTCAGAGAAGTTCTGAGGTAGGAAAGAGCTTTTTGATTTTAAATATTTGAAAGAAAAATTAGAATATAGTGAGCGAGCAGAAAGAGTTGTGGATAAGTCAGGGGTGAGCACATGAGGGTGTGGGCGCCACATTAAGTGGGAGTTTCTCTAAGTGCAGTACAGGCATCTTCTGGAGGATTTTTAAAGATGAGTGACATCCGGTTTATGTTATTAATCGTATATGTGGAAAATGGAAGGGATTGTGGGAAGAGTAGGAATGGGGAAGAGTGTCCACGCTGAAGAAGAGTTTGGAAGTGTCATTGGCAGGACAAGATGACTGACTGGGAATAAATGGAGAGAAGGAAGACCATGTCAAAAATTACCCTCAGGTTGGCTTGGCGCCTGTGGCTCAGTGGGCTAAGGCGCCAGCCACGTACACCTGAGCTGGTGGGTTCGAATCCAGCCCAGGCCCGCCAAACAACAATGACAGCTGCAACCAAAAAATGGCCGGGCATTGTGGTAGGCACCTGTGGTCCCAGCTACTTGGGAGGCGGAGGCAGGAGACTCACTTGAGCCCAGGAATTGGAGGTTGCTGTGAGCTGTGATGCCACGGCACTCTATCCAGAGTGACAGCGTGAGGCTCTGTCTCAAAATAATAATAATAATAATAATAATTACCCTCAGGTTTATGGCATGAGCCACTGGGTGGAGGTAGAGAAACAGGGAAATGGGGCTGTAGATCAGTTTTAGATACGGTAAGTTCAAAATGCCTCTGAGTCACCCAAGTATGAGATTGGTTTCAAGCAACAAAGAGAAAAAATGTCAGAAAGGAGGGAGTGGCTAACCACGATGAGTCTTTCTGAGAGTTGAGAATCAAAAGGGATCTTATGGATTTGGGAACGTGGCAGCTATTAAGCTTTCCGCCAGAGTGGCTTCGTGGAGGGTGGCCAGGAACCCTGGGGATCGGACGCGGAGCGGAGCGAGCAGGAGGCAGGGAATTCGGGGCTCCACAAAGGCAGCTCTCCCTGTAGAATGGTCTGTGACTGAGCAGAGAGAAGCCGGCACGGATGTGAAGTCTCAGCAAGGTTTTGTCTTGTTTTTTAAAGTGCTGGGCCGGGCCGGAGTCAGATAGATTCCAACAGAGAGAGGTGGAGAAGATGGAGAGGAAAGGAAACAATGTTTCAGTGGGGGAACAAAGGACTCAGCAAACAAACACAATAGAACTTTGTTTTTCACTGGCATGAAGTTCAAAACGGATTTTTTTTTTTTTTTGGAGGGGGGTTGAGTCAGAGTCTCACTTTGTTGCCCCAACCTACAGTGCTGTGTCATCATCAAAGCTCACAGCAACCTCTAACTCCTGAGTTCAGGTGATCCTCCTGCCTCAGCCTCCCGATTAGCTGGGTAAACAGGAGGCTGCCAGAACACCTAGGTAAGTTTTCTATTTTGAGATAGGGTCTCACTCTTGCTCAGGCTGGTCTCCAATACCTGAGCTCAGGTGATCCTCCCTCCTCAGCCTCCCAGAGTTCTGGGATTATAGGTGTGAGCCCAAAACAGGTTTCCTTAATGGCGGTTGTGTCTTCTCTGTGATGATGGCCCTGAGACCTGGGCTCCATCGGGCTTGTGGACCTACCATCTCTAACACATGGTTTTAAGTTTGCTGTGTCCCTTGGCATCAAGTACAGGAAGAAGCAGCATTTCCCCGGGTTAAGCTAATGACTAATTTCCTTATATTGGGAAGAACTAGTAGATTAAGGGTATGGTCCCACCTGAAGGCAAGGGGCCTTGGGGAACAAGGTCTCTGGCTGGACAGTCCCTTCCCACCAACGCTTTCCAGGGTGGAAGAAGGAGACTGGATTCAGGAGGACATTATTTCTCCAGGTAATAACCAAGTAGACACATTCCCTAAGAAGGCAGGACAGATGGGAATCCAGAACACACAAGCAAGAATTTGCCGTTAATAGGAGGGAGAAACTCTCCATTGAAAGGGAAGGAAGAAGAAAATGGGGACCTGTGTTTTTCCCACAGAGCACCTGCAGTGAGTGCCAATTAGAGGAACAGCAGAAGGTTCATGGGAGTTGAAACCTGGCTGTGCCCTAATTTGGGACATTAGTCTATCCACAATTAGGCTGGGAAATAAGGACTCCTGGTCACCTGCCGTAGCAAGAATTTTTACTAACAGGATTGAATCAGAAGGAAGATGTGGCCAGGATCAGCCACACCTGCAATTAATTAAAATTAAGATTAATTCCTTCACGGGCTAGTCCACACCATTTCTGGCCTCTGCCATGATAATGTAAAAGAAAAACTCAGAGAATGAGGCCTTGTCTCAAATTGAAATCATCTTAAAGCAGTGCCAAGGCCTGGCCCTCCCTTGTTACAATAGCATAAAAAACAAACTAAAAACCTTGCTAAAAGTAATCTGGGAGAAGAGGCCAAAAGATACACAATAACTTGCTCTCAACTTGTAGAAGCCAAGGGAAAGCTGATCGTGAGCTGGGTCAGGCCAGTTCTGATTCCACAACGTGAGGTGAAGTCAGCAGCAGAAATTTAAAAAGCCTCACTGTGCTCAGGCTCACCAGCTTGGCTCTCAGACAAGAGAGAGAACTTGTGACCAAAAGGGACACTCCAAAAAGAATTTCAATGAAGTACAACTTGAGCAAAAACAATAAGTTGCCCAGATTTCTTGGCTCCTGGACAGAGGGCCTGGCGTGTGCAGTGAATGTCATCAACAGAGAACACTGCCTTGATTGGTAGCCATGGAGCCCATGGCCCACACAGTCCCCCAGGCTACCTTCCTGGTGAACGATATTTGCTGTGTGCCAATCCACGCCTCTCTGCTTGCGACTTTTCCTTCCTCCAGATGACTCCCACTGAAATCTTTCCCACCCTAGACACCATGATAAATACTATTTACTAAGATGTCATCATCGTTTGGCTTTGTAAAAACTTTTCCTTTGGGAAGGCAAAGCAACACAGAATGGTAAGAACATAGAATGGTTCCACCCTTTGGAAAAGTGTTAGGCACTTAGATGATCAGTGTACATCTAAGCCTATGGCTCAATAGTTCCACTCCTGGGAAGATGCCCAAGAGCAAGAAAATACGGTAGAACCTCCACCATTGACCACCTCCCTACTGACCACCTCCTTAAGCTGACCTAATTTTCAAAGACCAGCCATGCACCCCATGTTTGACAATGCAGCAGGCCTAGCTCCTTATGTTGACCACCTCCATGGTTGGCCAGTATGTCACAGTCCTTGGGTGGTCAACTTACAGAGTTTGTGCACGTGAAGTCTTTCCACAAGAATGTTTGTAGCAGCTTTATTCCCAATAGCCCCAAACTGGGAGCAACCTAATAATGTCTATCAAAAGGAGAATGGATAAAAAAATTATCGTGCCTCTGTGCAATTAAATACTATTTGACAATAAAAAAAAGGAACTACTGATAAGTTTGATGCATGGATGAGTCACCAAAATAGTACCCTGAGTGAAAAAAGCCAGATGCATGCACAGAAAATTATACACACACTCAAAATCAATGTGATTCTGGTGTTCTATATCTTGTTTTGGGTGGAGGTTGTATGGGAGTATAAAGTTATCAAAACCCATCTAACTGAATATCGAAGATCAATGTTTTTTGTTGAATATAAATCATGTCTCAATAAAAATAAATAATCCCCCTTTATGAAATGCTATTCACTTCCCTGTAGCACATTCTGACACTTCAGACACTTGAAAATATGCCGCCTGTCTCTGCTTATACCTTAGAATGGCTTATGAGGTGAATCCCGGAGGGCACAGGCAAACACCAGCAGAGGTCAATGGCTGGAGCTAAACCACTCGGGAAACGGGCTCAGTCCCAGGGCCCAGGCAAGTGGCACTGCGGATAAACTCCATCAGCTGTGATTTTGCCAATCCCAGATGCCTTTCTAGTGTGGCCTAGAGGAAGGTAAGTGCTGATTCCAGCCATGCTGGTTGCTGGGGTTTGCACAGAGAAAACTTAGCAGGAATTGGCCATGTAGCGTGGGAGCACAAAACCGGTGTCGTCCCCCTCAGCTGGTGCCTGTGCGGCTCCCTCCCTTCCCTGCCTCCCCACCGTGTTCTCACCTGCACCACACGACCTAGCATATCTTTATGTTATAAATAATACATTACTTCTCAGTCAGGAGACAGAGTGGAATGGTTAAAAGCATAGTCTGGATAACCACAGAGCCCTGAATTTAAACTCTGTCTCTGCACTTATTACCTGTCTAAATTTTGAGGATGCATTCAACCCCACAAAGCTTCAATAACCTTTTATGCCAGACAGGCTTGATTCCAAGAGGGAAAGATTGAAGCAGGCTGCACTACACTTGCCACGATTACTAACTAGTCAGTTGTACCTTCCAGAGATGCCGTAGGCAGTGGGTTCAGGGAGGCCAGGGCTATTGTGCTCATAGCCAGGAACCGCCAGGAGTGGGATGAAGCATTCTCTCCCAAGCAGTTTGGTGGGGATTTCACTATGTCCAAGGCTCTTTCACTTACGTTGTCTCCTGCAAACCAGATACTACTGTCCACACTTCACCAGTATGGAAACTGACATTCAAAACCATGATCCGTACCAACATAAAGCTGACAGGCAGCTGGCTACACCCTCTGCAAGTGAACAAAGTGTTTTTCAATGACTTTTGTTAATTTCTAATATAGGCAAATATTTTAAATTTCTTATTGAACTGAAAACAATGTATATACTTATAACAATAAGTATACGCTTTCATGGGTTTCTACATCTCAAACATATGCATAGAGTCATCATCCAAATTAAGACACTAAACCTTCCAAGCACCTCCAAAACCAGCCTGCAGACACCCACCCATCGGCCCTTTTTTGTCAATAACTCAGAGAGTAACCATGTCTTGACTTCTAACACAGAAATTAGCTGCGCCTGTGTTTGAATTATATATAACTGGATCATCTGAAATCATCTATACGAGGCTTTTTCTGTCAGTCACTTTTGCTCTGTGTGGTGAAAAATCATCTGTGTTCTTACTGTCCCTTTGTTCAGGTCACTGTGTGGCCTTCACTGAGAGGACAGCCCACAGCGTGTCTGTCCATCCTAGTGGGGACAGGAAGGGACATTTGGGTTTCCAGGTGGGGGCTTTCTCACTATTAGCCTGCCTATCTTTCAGTGACCAGATACATGAATTTTTGTCCCATAAACACATAGTGTAGAGTTGCCGGGTCCCAGGGAGTGTTGCGTGCATGCTGCCCGAAGAGATGTCGTCCAGCCGCTCGCCCAGGATCAGCACTAGTCTGCGCCCCCGGCCAGCCGCTCCTGCTATTTCACGCCCTTGCCAACACCGACTGTTACCACCAGGCTTTTGCATTCTAGTGGAGCCGGGGGCCCTACCAGATTTTATCTCAGTAGCAGCTTTTTAAAAATTCTTGTTTTGATTTAAGTATCAACGGTTGGCAGCATTTTTTTTTATTTCATTTTGATTTCAATACCAACTGTTGGGTACTTTTTTTTCTTTATTTCAGTTTGATTTCAATACCAACCGTTGGCTGCTTTTTTTTTTTTTTTTTTACTGCTACTTGAGTTTCATTTCCTTTCACACAGTAACAGATACTTTTGTTCCAGTTTCTTCTTTTTACTTAAAATTGCCCCTCCTACAAGAAATCCTGTTGAGATCCTTTTTGCCTTTTCAAGCTCATCTTTTCTTTGTTTTTTCCTCTTGTGGCTTTCAGTTACTGTGACGGGTACCTCAGGCCCACCCCTCAGAGCAAGTCCTCGGGGCCTCTGTAGCCCTGGCTGGAGCTCACAGCCTTGGCACCTGTGGCTCAATGGGCTAAGGCACCAGCCATGTACACCTGAGCTGGTGGGTTCGAATCCACCCGGGCCCGCCAAAAAAACAATGACGGCTGCAACCAAAAAATGGCTAGGTGTTGTGGCGGGGGCCTGTAGTCCCAGCTACTTGGGAGGCGGAGGCAGGAGACTCACTTGAGCCCAGGAACTGGAGGTTGCTGTGAGCTGTGATGCCACAGCACTCTATCCAGGGTGACAGCTTGAGGCTCTGTCTCAAAAAAAAAACAAAAACAAAACAAAACAAAAAACACTTATTAAAAGTTTAGAATCTGCGAGAATATCACCATAATTCTATGTCCTTCCTACACAAAACTCTTACATTTTACAGGTGAGAAAACTGAAGAACAGGCAGGTTAAAAAAATTTCCCAAGTTCAAATTGTTTGTGACCACCAGAGCCAGAATTCAAACACTACGAGCCTCAGCCTGAGAACACACTCTCGGGACTTGGATGAGTTCAGTGAAGTCACAACCCCGCCACCCCCTGTTGCCTGCTCAGCTGATCTGCCAGTTCCATCAGTATTTAGATCCTGTGTCCTTGGTCAGCCTTCTATCTCCATCTCTATAACCATGGTTTGGAATCCTTAGGGTCCCTCGTCTGATGCCATAGGGCATTTTAAGAGTGAAAATACTGATTGAAGAGTAAGAACTTAAAACTTTCATATGAGAAAGGATACCACACAGTGAAAAAACAGGTAACAAACCAGAAGAAGAGTAAAATATAACAAATTCTTGAGATCCTTTCTATGTAAAACCCTTTTACAAACCCATAAGAAAGAAGACAACAACCTATTGGTTAAAAGATAAGAGTGAGCAAGCAATTCACATTAGTGGAAATAGCTGATTAATTCAAAATTTTACTTCACTGACAATCAAATGGATGAAAATATGATTTTTTTACATACCTAAAGTGATCGTGTATTTGTTTTGTGAGGAGTATGTATTAGCTTTATCCTTTTTTTTTTTTTTTTCTGAGACAGTCTCACTATGTCAACCTCAGTAGAGTGCCATGGTGTCACAGCTCACAGCAACCTCAAACTCCTGAGCGTAAGCAATTCTCTTGCCTCAGCACCCCCGGATAGCTGGGACTACAGGCCCCTCCCACAATGCTCGGCTATTTTTTGTTGCAGTTGTCACTATTGTTTAGTTGGCTCAGGCTGGATTCGAACCCACCAGCCTTGGTGTATGTGGCTGGCGCCATAACCACGGTGCAAATAACACTGAGCCTATTTTTTTTTTTTTTTAGAAAACAGTTGTTTCTATTTTAGGAAAACAAAAACGCGACATCACACACTCTGCGAGACAATAGTAGAGTCTGAAACTTTCTGGAGAGCTAATGGTAGGGGCGAAATAGTTTGGATGCAAGGGACGGCATGTCTCAGAAACCATAAAGCAGTAATGCAAGGTTGTGTTGTTGGGTTTTTTTTTTATGTTTTTAACTTTATTAGATCACTGAAATACAATCTCAATCTGAGACCTAAAAGCATACATTGGTCACTTGTAGTTTTCAAGAATGAATCCTGGTGGTTCAGGATACCATGAAACAATAGTTTATTAAGTTAAAAGACATTTTTCTTCCTGCTAAATATCACACAGAATTTGTATATGCAATTTATAGATAAAAGCAATCTCCAGTGGTCATAATAAAGCTGAAATCAGAACAATTGTTACAGCAATAAATTCCTATAAGTTTTTTTTATATACTCAATTTTCTGACACTGTATTTCCCATGTCAATTAGTCACGTCTAGACCTTGTCATCAGGACCTGGCATGTCCTGCTTCCCTACCTCTCTTCCCTGAAGGTAAAATAGAACTAAAAATAAGACTCCCAAGAATTACCTGCAGTATAACCTCTTCTACCCAGATCCCAGCTACGGTGAGCCCATTTTTTTTAAGAAACAGGGTCTCACACTGTCACCCAGGCTGGAGTGCAGTGGTGTGATTATAGTTCATTGCAACCTCAAACTCCTGGACTCAAGCCATCCTCTCAGGTAGCACCCAGGAACTACAGGTGTGCACCACTCATTGTACTGCCCAGACTGGTCTCAAACTCCTGGCCTCTCAAGCAATCCTAGACCAGGCCCATTTGGGGCCAGTTTGCCTGCCACAGTAGCTAAAATGACCTATTAAAAATCTGCATGGTCTGTTGATGTGACGTATCTTCCTGGCAGAAGTCTCAGCTGCCACTTCAGACCCCAGCTCAGCTCCTCTCTCGGCCTCTTCACTTTTAACCATGAATTTGCCTACCCTTCCTGTGAGAGTCCTAGTAACATATGACACGGTCTGTAATTTATTGTTTACTTCATGCTAGGAATTGACATATCTCTTATCATTTTAGGCCTCCCAATGATGCTCTTAGTTACATAATGTCACAATTTAATGGATATAAAAGGCCAGGGTCACCCAGGAAGAGCAGAGCTGGGATTCCAAGGCATGTCTTTCTAAGTTGCTTTTCACCAGGGGTCTTTCTCCTCTCAGCTTTTCTTTGTTAAGAGAAATCTCTGACTTTCTTCTCTGCCAAGGTCTGGAATCCTTACCACCACCAGCTGATGTGGTCTCTCTCCTTCTATCCTTGCTTGGATTTCTCCCGGAGTGCTCAAGCAAACCCTTAACACTTTCCTTTTGTTGTTAGCTGTGCAGGAACCTGTGTGATCAGACCTGCCCACAGTTGCTGCCTGAGTCTTTACTCTCAACACCTGTCACCCAGGGCTGCCCAAATCAAGAGGCCCCGCTATGGAGACTCTGGTGACCGGTGGCATCAGACCTGTTTCCAGGTAAGTGAGAAGGGACTTTGCATTTCTCTAGATTGAAAGACTTGGGCTAGCAGTCTATGTTTGTGTAAGGCAAGCAAATTCTTTAATAGGAAGAAGTTCACAAGAGGGGCTGGGAAAAGTATTTTACGGAAAAGGAAGCTGAGTCAGGAAACATTTGGCTCAATTGAAAGTCTGTGGCGACGTGCGAAAATGAAGCTCTGCCTTCTAATCTCCCAGTCCAAGGCTTGTCGTCTGTCTGGCCCCGCCCGGTGCTTTGTCAGCCGCAGGAAAGCTTGGCACCTGAAGCTCCTCAAGTCTGCAGGAGTCCCTGGGACAGGGCGGGGCAGGGCTGGCCTCCTCCCATCTCCACCTGGCCCTGTTTACCCTCTCAGTGAGCTCCCTCTATGAGGAAAATTGGTGACAAGATGATTCACTCAAGTACAGCATGTCATGTGTCATAATTATTTCATGAAATAAAATTTTCAGGCGTGGTGGCTCACACCTGTAATCCCAGCACTCCGGGAGGCCAAGGCGGGTGGATCGCCCCAGCTCAGGAGTTTGAGACCAGCCTGAGCAAGAGTGAGACTCCTTCTCTACTAAAAATAGAAAAACTAGCCGGGAGTTGTGGCGGGCACCTGTAGTCCTAGCTACTTTGGATGCTGAGACAAGAGGATTGCTTGAGCCCAAGAGTTTGAGATGGCTGTGAGCTGTGGCACCCTGAACTCTACCCAGGGTGGCAGAATGAGACTATCTCAAAAGAGAGAGGGAAGGAGCGAGGGGGCGGGGTCTTGGTGTGTGCCACGCCTTTTGGGGGCAAGACACGATTATAAGAGGGACTTTACCTAACAAATGCAATCAGTGTAACCTGGTTTCTTGTACCCTCAATGAATCCCCAACAATAATCACTAAATAAATAAACAAACAAACAAATAACATACAATGTTCATTACTGTTCACCAGTCTCATTTTCTCGTCTGATTCCCACCCAGGAATATGCTCCCAAATGCCTTTAAGTTCTGTAGAGATTTTCCATTTGTATATCCATCTAAAAAGTGTCATAGCATAAAGAATGCCGAGTCCCAGGGAGAGAAAGAAGAGCCCCTACTCCATAGAATAAAGGGTTTCTTTTTTTTTTGAGACAGAGTGTCACTATGTCACCCTCAGTAGAGTGCAGTGGCATCACAGCTCACAGCAACCTCAAACTCTGGGGCTTACACGATTCTCTTGCCTCAGCCTCCTAAGTAGCTAGAAGTACAGGTGCCTGCCACAACGCTGGGCTATTTTTTGTTGCAGTTGTCATTTTTGGTTAGCTGGCCCAGGCTGGTTTTGAACCTACCAGCCTCGGTGTATGTGGCTGGCTTCATAACCACTGTGCCAAGCCAGAATAAGGGGTTTCATATTATAAAATAATTTGCCTCAAACTCAGTGGACTCTGGACTTCCAAACTTGCTATCTTTCTAACCCAAGGCCAACAGGGAGCCTGCATTCTTATGACTGTTTCAGACAGCCGATTGTTACAGTAACAAATCATGCTACCTTGGTGAACCGCCTTCACTTGATACTCCATCCAGATAGGCACCCTTGCTTACTTTTTCTGACTGCAACAGTTGCATGGTCCAAGGGCATAGATCCAAATCATTGCCACCACATTTGGATCCTTGACACCATCTAACAAAGCCTGGTGTCATCACCTACACATCCCAGGCCTTCTACCCCTGCCCTCTCTTGTCACCAAGGAACCAAGCAGGTGCCCACACAGACGGCGGGGAGGGAAGGCCACTGGCCTACTGCTTCAGCTGCTGCCTTGATCCAGCTTTCTCAGGGACAGCTAGAAGAGCCAGGTGCACGGTCCCTAAGTACAGGGGTTATGTCCCATTCATCTTTGCATACCAGCACTTGAGAGCAGTCTTTAGAAGAGCGTAGGAACTCAGCAAATATTTATGGATGGAAGGGAGGGAGGGAGACCAGAATAGTGAAGTGATTTCCCTAAGATACCTAGTTTAGTGAGAACTAGGGGAGAATCCTGGCTCCCTATGTCCTATGTCAGTGCCCATTCAACTCTAGCACCCTACATTTATATGACCCTCTTGCAGGAAAGAAAAATAAGTAAGAATAAGGGAAGGAAAGATAGGATATAGAAAAGAAGGCACAGTCAGTAAAGTAAAACTGGGGGCTGAATTTATAGAAGGCATAACAGCAACCCTAGAGGGTCTGTTTTCCTGAGTCGGAGCTGGTCTGCCCCATGGCAGACACATTGCACTTACGGATAAATGGTGCTGTGGACAAATCTCTCACCTGGAACAGGCCTTCACAAATGCTTGACTCCAGGCTTAGAGTTGAAAATATACATTTTCTAAATTTAGATATGGGCATTCTATAGAACAGAACTTTTTTTTTTTGTAGAGACAGAGTCTTACTTTATCGCCCTCAGTAGAGTGCCGTGGTGTCACACAGCTCACAGCAACCTCCAACTCCTGGGCTTAGGTGATTCTCCTGCCTCAGCCTCCCGAGTAGCTGGGACTACAGGTGCCCGCCACAACGCCTGGCTGTTTTTTTGTTTCAGTTTTGCCGGGGCTGGGTTTGAATCCGTCACTCTTGGTATATAGGGCTGGCGCCCTACTCACTGAGCCGCAGGCACTGCCCAGAACAAAACATTTTTAAATAGAAAATTTAACAATAAATGTGTTCTCATAAACATAAATGTATTTGGTTATTGCCAGATTTTTTTTCAAGTGGTAGATCAAAACCTACAAAAGCAAACACAAACACTTCCTCCACGTTCCACCACCCGACTGTCCTGTAACACTGCCCTGCAGACCTGTTTGCAAAACAGTCCTTTACAGCCAGGAGAAGCAACAGCCTTTTTGGTTTTGTTTTGTTTTGTTTTCTATTCCAATGACAATAATTCCCTGTCAGTTTTAATCATTACAAAGAGTGATTCATGTAAATTATATTTAATAATTAAGTAATTGTGCTAAGTCCAGTTTTTGTTTTGGACACTTTAACTGCAAGAGAATAAATGCCTGTGTGATTTTCCAAATGTCCTTTCCAGGTGTGTGTACACATATTTTACATAAATGTTATCTTTTGTTGCATTTGTTTTTTTAAAAGAGAGCAAAATAACCATCCTACTTTTATTTTATTTATTTATTTTTTGCAGTTTTTGACCGGGGCTGGGTTTGAACCCACCTCCTCCGGCATATGGGGTTGGCGCCCTACTCCTTTGAGCCACAGGCGCCGCCCAACATACTACTTTTAAAGTTTTTTTCACCCAACAATGCATTGTGAAAGTCTTCCATGAGAAACACAGATATACATTATCATTTTAACTCATCAAAATGCACTTTATCTTTCTACAGTAGAAGCTAACTAATTTTTTGAGCATATTTACCTTCAAAAATTAACATTTCTAGAATCTATTTTTCTTCATTAATGCTCCTAGTGTTTTTGGTGTCTTTACAGCGTTAGTATATGAAGCAATAAAATAAGTGTCACTCCATTATCATTTAAAGGCAGACTTTAGGGCCAGTGAAAGCTGAAATTCCTACAAGCCATAGCAACCCTGGGGAGTACAGCCTTTGCTGAAGCTGTAACTAATCCAGGAGTAATTGAAGTCCATGCAAGGTTTCAAGTTCACCCGAGGAAGGTAGGAGTTGTGCATTACACAGCATTCTCTGATCAGTTCTAAATACAATGATTCCCTTTGGGTTGGGATTCAATTCTATGACTGTCAAGCTTTTTTTTTTTTTTTTTTGAGACAGAGCCTCAAGCTGTCACCCTGGATAGAGTGCTGTGGCATCACAGCTCACAGCAACCTCCAATTCCTGGGCTCAAGCGAGTCTCCTGCCTCCGCCTCCCAAGTAGCTGGGATTGCAGGTGTCCACCACAACGCCCGGCCATTTTTTGGTTGCAGCCATCGTTGTTGTTTGGCGGGCCCGGCCTGGATTCGAACCCGCCAGCTCAGGTATACGAGGCTGGCTCCTTAGCCCGTTGAGCCACAGGCGCCGAGCCAAGCTTTTTTTTTTTTAATAAGTGCAAATTACTGTGCCCAGACAGAGGGATGCAGGCTAAGCTGGATCACTCAATTTTCTCAGACACTGACCACTGGATAGGGAGACATATGTACATAAAACATACATAAATAACTATGAAAATTTTGTAAATAAGGTAAAGTCGCATAGGAAGCAGGAAAGAGGAATAGATTATATGAAGCTGGGCGAGGCAGCATTTGTGCCGCTGTCTAGAAGAGGAGGTGGGGCTGTGAACAGCGAGCGGGAGGGGCTCTAAGGATCAAGAGCCTGGCTGTTGACTCAGGCTCTGTTCAAGCTGCCCGGAGCTGAAGCCCCTTCTCCTTTCCACTCTGTTCGCACTCTGGGCCCTTCTCCATTCTGTCTTCTTCAGCTGCTCTGTTTCTGGGCACACCCAGAGGATCGTTAGACTTTTCAAACCGGTCGTGCAGAGCCAGGCATTTCAGTAGGAAACAGAATGCTGAGTAACAATGTGAGGTCAGCCCACTGCTTGCCAAAAGCTGGGAGGCCTGGGTGGTTCCCCAATCTTAAAGAAGCAGCGACAGTAAAGCCTGTCTCTCAAAGAAAATTGTGCGTAGACTCACCAATACAGAAAATGCTGCCTGCTGACTCAGTTTGGGAGGTGTCACGACAGCGGTCACTTCCAAATCAATGACTAACTACGATCTCAATTATTTTGCCTTTTTTCCATGACAGACTAATATAGCAGCAGTGGCTTACCTTTGTAAAGATTATTTCACGTACTGCAGGACAGAGATTATTCTCAATCCTGGGCCGAAGAGGGAAGGTTGAAAAGGTTTAAACAGGAAATGACTCTGCTATGAAGAATTCGGGAGTAGGAGTGAATAAACAGTCCAGTCACAAATGATGAGTTAGGTGTCTCGGTAATAATAGGGCCCACTGGCTGCTCAAATGCGGGAAATCTCAGTCTGATGAACGGCTCCCGGGCTCCAAGAAGGTCACTGCCACATCGCTCACACCAGTGTCAGAGGTTTTCCACCAGCTCAGCTCTTATTCAACATCCTGGGGCCTTTTTGACGACTTGTTCTGGAAGCAAAATGCCAGATATTTGGCAGATGTGATAGAGCCTGGGACTAATAAGCAGAGGAGTCAGACACCAGACAGTGACCCACGCAGGACCGGGGACAACTCCGTGGTTTCTTATTTCAATCTCTGCCTAAAATCCTCAATCAAAATTTTAAAAATATGATGATAAAAATAGTATCTGCTCCTGCTAGAAAATTTGAAAAGCATAGAAATTTGTAACATAGGACGCAAACCCATCTACCACTGACAGATAATTACTGGGTCTATTTTTCTTTTCATTCTGTGTTCTCTGCACACGTGAAAATATAAAGTTGGAATCATATTGCATATCTAGTTTTAGATTGTTATATAACACTATACTCCATCACTTCGGATGTTATTAAGCATTATTATAAAGACTGCTTTTAATGCCTGGGCAATAGTTTATCCTATAGGTATATAACAATGTATTTAACCATTCCTCTTCCTGGGCACTTAGATGCATTGTTCCCAGATTGTTTTATTACACATAAGACGGTAATGAATATCTATACATATTTTGCCACAACAAAATTGTTTCCCTAGGCTTCATGTCACACACTAGAAGGAAGCCATCGCACTCAATGGCCCCCTCTTCTTTCCAGGCATCCAAATGATTTGAAAGAGTTGGTTCTCTGAGCCATAAGACTAAATTCTCTATTTATTTATTTGAGGCAGCATCTTCCTCTGTCACCTACACGGCAGTGCAGGGGTGCAGTCTTATCTCACTGCACCCTCAAACTCCCGGGCTCACGGGATCTTCCCTCCTCAGCCTCCTGAGTAGCTGAGGTTACGGGGCGCACCACCACACCAAATTAATTTTTTTACTTTTTTCTACGTTGCCCAGGCTGGTCTTACATGCTTGGCCTCAAATGATCTTCCTATATCAGCCTCCCAAAGTGCTAGGATGACAGGAGCACGCCCAGGTTCGGCAAGAGCCAGACTGTATGTTCAGGTCTCTGCTCAATCCCAGCGAAGGCTTCCATTGCAGTAAAAGTAAAAGACAAAGTTCTTATAATGGCCATCGCCGTCTGCCCCCCTCTTTTCCCCTCTCATTTCACAGCCTGCTGTTTCCCCCCTGCTGTCCCTGCCCTTTTTTCTGCTCTGTGATGTGCCGGGGGCCGCCCTGCCTTCTGCTCTCCCTCCAGACTTGGGCATGGCTCACGCCCGGCCTCTCCCGGTCTTTGCTGGTTTATCTCACTGTGCGTCTTTCCTGACCCCCATATGTAAACCCAGACTCCTGGCCTGAGCCCCCAGATTTCCCTTTCTATGTAATTTTTTGTGCTTACCACTCACCGACAGGTCGTGCTTATTTGGTTTGTTGGCTGTGCCCCCCACCGACAGACAGCACCCTGCCTGTTTGTATGGCTGTATCCTCGGCACCCAGACAGTGGCTGCTGGAATAAAGCACAGGTGACCTGTGGGAAAGCTGGGGAAGGACGCTGGGGTCTGGATCCTGAGAAAGGGATAGTGTGGGAATGTCTACACTCAACGTTCTGATTCGGAACATAGAATCTGGTCCAAAAGTAAACCAAGGAAGCAGAATTATTGCAGGTGAAGTCTTCAGGCTAAGTGTCCTCCCGATCTTTTGGGGTATTTTTGTAAATTTTACATGTCATGGGAATTTAAACTTCTGTGAAATAAAGCAACTTAGAATATTTGGATAAAGATTGTGTTGATTTCTCAGTGCTTCCACTTGGTCACAGGTAAGGGTGCTAAAAATAGAGTTAGCATCCCACGGGAAGGCACGAAACCAACACAGAACTGAGTGACTTCTAAATTGCCAGACGCCTTGTGATATTGAAACTGAGAGGGGTGCTATTCCAGTGATAAATATACCAAAATTGAGTTCAGGGAGAATAACTGATGAATCTCTCCAAAGTCACACAGCTAGTAAATGGCAGGCAGAGAATTCTGTCCACCAACTTACTGACTACAGAGTGTCCAAAAGTTGCCACACATACGGGAAAATGGGAAATTATTGCTAAATGTACCTTTAGTTACAAAATATTCTTTACAAAATTTTGCAAAGTGGACTTTACCTAACAAACGTAAATGATGTAACCTAATCGTATATACCTTCATATTAATCTGAAATTTAAAGAAGAGTTTTATAAAAATTAAATTTTACAAAGAAGTGGCCAACACAGAGAATTTTTGGTAGAATTTTTTGAATATTTTATAAATTTTGAATGAATATTTTGTAAATAAACCTACACTTACAAGACCAGCATGAGCAAGAGCAAGATCCCATCTCTAAATAAATAAATAAATAAATAATAAAAATAGCAGGGCATTATTGCAGTTTGCCTGTAGTCCCACTTACGTGGGAGGCTGAAGCAACTTGAGCCCAAGAGTTTGAGCTTGCTGTGAGCCATGACACTATAGCACTCTACAGAGGATGACAAAGTGAGACTGCCTGAAAAAAAAGTTAAAGGGATGTTTAGCTATGATTTCCCCCCACTGTGTGTTTCCCTATGTATGGTGACTTTGAGGCCACCCTATAGTATAAGGCCCAAACTCTATGGCTAATCTCTTGACAAATTAGGAGAAATCCTTTCATATTTGTCTCAGTTGTCTGCCAAAATATGTACATTCAATTCCAACACATACACTGGAGTAAAGCAGGGTGGTGATTTCAGGTGTTCTGGCTCTTGTTCATTTCCTGCCTCTTTCAGAAGAAAGAAAATGTTCTAAACGTTGAGATCCACCATGGCTCTTGTGTTTACTAGTTCAGATTTTGACACCACCACAATTACCACAAGCACAAAGCCTCCTGGAATGTTTTCCAAGTGAAAAGAATACTGTGGCTGTGTGAGGGTGTCAGGCAAAGCTAGAAATGGGAGTCCCGGCTGGCCGTCCACGTGAAGGACTTTGTTAAAGGAATCCTATGTCGCCGCACAGTCCCTTACCAGAGACAATAGCTGTTGGCACAGCGTTAATACGGGGCTTGGGCGAGCTGCCAGTGGGGGCCAGCTTTGCAGCCGTGTGTGTGAAGTTGCACTGGCCACCAGTTGAAGTTCACCCCCAATGACCAATTGAAAACTGCCTTCCACCAAGCGGACACCCACACCGGCAACTCAGGAAACTGAGGAATGAATTTCTAGGGAGAGGCAACACAGTGTAATGGAAAAAGAATTAAAATCGGAGTGAGGAAACCCTAATTTTAATTCCAGTGCTGTGACTCTGAGGCCTCCTTTAGCTCCCTGGGCCGTGTGCTGTCTTCACGCCCTCTCGCAGGCACCCACCAAGTGTCTGCTGAACGCCAACTCTTATGCAAGGCCCTGGGTTGGATGTCGTGGGCATGTGACAATTCTGCTGTATGTGGACAAGGACAATAATAGTCTCATCTGCCTCAAAGTGATGTAGAAGTGGAAATAATTATGTTTGTCTCACTTACTGCACGCATCTATTATGAGAATCATGTGAAATTAATTATATGTGTATACCAGATCGACTTAAAGCCTTATATAAACATGTGAAAAAAATCCTTTAACAGAAGTGAAAATTACACAATTGTTGGATATTACTGAAGAAGAGAGAGAAAGAGACAGGGAGAATGTTCAGAAACTGTCGAGATCTAGTATCATTTTTCTTTCTCTAATTCCAAAGCTAAAGATAGAAGTTGGTTTAAATCACAATCTTCGTAGTTTTTCAAAGCTGACAGAATAAGCAGACATGTGATGCTCAGACTATGCTCTTATATTCCGGCGTTTGTCTGTAGTTTGAGATAGTCAGGCCCTGAAATTTCTTTTTAGGGCTGGGGGCAGAGTTTAATGTTAATATGTCAATTAGAATTTGGTTTTATTGCACATAAAAGAAAAATGTTAACTACCATTGCCTAAAGCAAGCTAGAATTTTGGTTCGGGGTTGGTTTTTTCCTTTCTTCCTCAGATAAAAAGGAGTCTGAAGTGGGCGGAGCCTGTGGCTCAGTGGGAAGGGTGACAGCCCCATATACGGTGACGGGTTCAAATCCGGCCTTGACTAAACTGCAAAAAAAAAAAAAAAATAGCCAGGCGTTGTGGCAGGCACCTCTGGTCCCAGCTACTCAGGAGGCTAAGGCAAGAGAATCGCCTAAGCCCAGGAGCTGGAGGTTGCTAGGAGCTGTGTGACACCACAGCACTCTACCAAGGGCGATAAAGTGAGACTCTGTCTCTACAAAAAAAAAAAGGAGTCTGAAGAGAGACAACTGAGCTACGGCCCTTCCATGATGTCATTGGGGGCCCCAGGCTATTTCCCCCATATCTTAGCATGTGGGTTTTATTACCAGGGCTCTCTCTGGCTGCTGAAGCTCCCGCTGTCCACGCTCTAGTATGCATGGAAGAAGGAGGGAAATGAAGAGAGGATTTCTCCCAGCTGAGCAGAACCCCTTAAAGGAGCCTTTCCAAAGGAATTCTGCTTTTCTATCTTTGGCAGAAATTAGTCACAAGGCCTCATGTGGCCACCAGGGAGTTTCTGTCTTGAAAGATGCAAAGTCCAGCTACAGATCTGAAACAGAAAGAGAAGAGTGGGTGGGAGGGCAAGCAACTGGCTGCCTCTTCCACACAAAATATTAAGAAAAAAAGTTAAATAAATGGGTAGAATATTCTCAATTATATGTTTTTCTCCATAGATTTTACATATTCCTTTGCTTAAGAGAATATTAGCACTTTTCTTATACGAAGTAATATTACCCAATAGTATCTGGTTAAATATAGAATGGCATGCTTTTTAAATAACTTATTTTTATTTCATTTTTATCCTGCAACGAGCAAACAAGTATTTCAGTTATTTATCACATATTTGAGCCCCATTAATCCACATCAAATAAAATTATGTAAATTTAGTCTAGAAACACTCTGTAAGGAACTAAGGTACCATGTGCCTGTCATCCCATGGCCTTAGCCAAAAAGCATTTACTAGTAAGCATATTGACTTCAACGTCAGCAGAAGATAAGGCGTCCCTGAATTTTTCTCATCTAAGAAGAATGTCTTCACCTTGGGACTGCAGCATGAACGTCTTTCTACACGAGCCCTCTAGTCCTAGCTGCGTGACCACATGCTAAGCAAAACCCTCTTAGTGTTTTGTGTTGACCTTATCAGTATTAAGAATTTGTGGGTCTTTCTATTCACTTAGAAACTGCCTTCTTAAAACCTTAAACAACTCCAGGCTCATTCCCTAATCCCAGAGGCATCGCTAACCTGCAGGGTCATGAAAGAGCAGGGAGGCATCCCAGACTGTCCTGATTGCCTGGGGAAGTGTCCTCTGCGGACCACAAAGTCAGGCTGGAAACCAAATGAGAAGCATGTGCCTCAGACTCTGATGAACTTTTACTTCTTTAAAAACAACTGCATCGGGCTCCACGCCTGTGGCTCAACGGGCTAAGGCGCCAGCCACGTACACCTGAGCTGGCGGGTTCAAATCCTGCCCGGCCCGCCAAACAACAATGACGGCTGCAACCAAAAAATGGCCAGGCTTTGTGGCGGGCTCCTGTAGTCCCAGCTACTTGGGAGGTGGAGGCAAGAGACTCTCTTGAGCCCAGGAATTGGAGGTTGCTGTGAGCTGTGATGCCACAGCACTCTGTCCAGGGTGACAGCTTGAGGGTCTGTCTCAAAAAAAAAAAAAAGAAAGAAAGAAAAAAACAACTGCATCGAAGTGATAGAAGCCTAAATTCAATCCAACTGGGGCCTTACTGTTAAACAGTATAATTTCTGGGGCCAGCATCTGTGGCTCAAAAGAGTAGGGCACCGGCCCCATATACCAGAGGTGGCAGGTTCAAACCCAGCCCCGGGCAAAAAAAAAAAAAAAAAGTATAATTTCTGAATAAAATGAGGTTTGGAGAAATTCAAAGTATCTGATAATGCTGAGTGACCTTAGACAAATCACTTAACCACACCAAGTTGTTATTTTATGAATACTAATAATACCTACATTAGAATAATAGTTACACAGTGATTTCACACACACACACACAAGTATTGCTATGCTATTAAGTAAATGTACTTGAAATAACTTACTGGCCTTTCCCCCACTCTCCCCATCAAAGGATTTTGTCACCGACATGCTCAGATACTTGGACTCTTATTTGGGATCAGCAGTTTGCTCAGTCTAATGAGGGAATTGGACTCTATAATCTGTAATAACCCACCTGACGTTAGAGAAGCGGTTCTCAACCTGCGGGTCGCAACCCCTTTTTTCCATTTGCAACAACGTGGCAATTAGGAAGGTTGAGAACCACTGCTTTAGAGTTTTACCTTTCTAGCCCCTGTTATCTCTAGATTCCTCTTTCTTCCTTGGCTTATTCCTTAACTCTGAACATTTTTGCTGGCCATTTCTCTCTTTAGAGATCGGCGAAGAAAAATAGAACAATGTAAGGGGAAATGAGTTAGAGGCATGTTCAGTAGAATGTCACGTATTTATCAAATGCATTACGACTTGGGTGGGGGCAAGAGGGAGTGTTGACTCTGGAGTCAAGAGCAGTAGGTTTACACCCTAACAGGCTGCTGCCCTGGCCACGTGACCCTGAACAAATCACACAAGCTCAGAGACTTCATCTACAAACTGAAAGCTTATAGTGTGGTGTTCTACATACAGTATTCCCAGATTCTCTCTCTCTCTTATGAGCATTACTATTAGCAGGGATGAGTCATTATGAAAGTTTTGAGATTCACAAAAGTCAAGAAAGTAGGTGCCTGTGGCTCATTGAGTAGGGCGCCTGTCCCATATACCCAAGGTGGCAGGTTCAAACCTGGCCTCGACTGAACTGCAAAACAGAAAAATAGCTGGGCGTTGTGGCTGGGGCCTGTAGTCCCAGCTACTCTGGGAGGCTGAGGCAAGAGAGTCGCCTGAGCCCAGGAGTTGGAGGTTGTTGCGAGCTGTGTGACGCCACGGCACTCCACCAAGAGCGATGGAGTGAGACTCTGCCTCTACAAAAAAAAAAAAAAAAACAGTCAAGAAAGTAAAAGCCACACAGACAGAAACAAACGAAGCCCTCCGAGCAACACTGATAAGCAAGTCGAAACTTGCACAGGGGAATCAGAAAGGACGCTGTCAACTGTGTTTCTTGGAAGTGAAATAATGGACCACAACACAGTCTGTCTCAAAACTTTCATAGTGATCTATGTATATACCTCTTAGGATTTGTCAGGATTAAATGATATTACCAGGAACGTACTGTGGGAAATGGAGTAAACGTTAAATATCACTATTAACTTATTCTTTACGTTATATTTGACCCAGTACAATTCTAGTGCCATGGAATACCCCTGCTATGGTCGAGATAGGACTGCATTTGTTAGGGATCATTTTGGTGGGAAAATTGAGACGGTACTGTCTACTCGTGAATGCTTATTTGCTCCATAGTTCAATCTGAGTCCTCACTGCTTTCATGCCGTCCGCACTGATGCTTCGCTCTCTTCCCAGTTTGCACTGCGGCCGCATCTGCGCTCAGCTTTCCTGTTTTGACACCGTCTAGCTGATTGCTTTGCACCGCCAGCTCCTTCCTCTTCCTCTGCAGAGGATCTCGTCAACATTCCCAGCAGGGTTGAGCGATGCCACCAGTTTCTCTTGCTGCGGCTTCTCCTTTCCTTTTCTTTTTTTAACCTCCTTTGAACCTTCACAAGCTTCCTGTAATGACTACATCTCCTGTTTCAGCTATTTCAGTATTTCTGTGGCTTTTGATTTTGATCTGGATTCATGTCTTCTAGCCAAAACCATCTCAAACAAGTAGTTTGAGGTTTTCGCTGGAAGGTAATTTGAATTTGTTTACATGGCCACCGACTCCCCATTTAGACGTGCTGAGATTTCTGGAGTACAGGCCTTCCACCTTCTCTTTCTCTTATTAGCAGTATTATTAGCAGGGATGGGTTCAAAGGAGGTATTTTGTTTATGAGCTAATCCTGCCGCTTATAGTTCTAAATAATTACTGCTCAATCAGGAGAAGTAGGAAAGTCTTTCATTTCAGCAGAGTAGATGAAAGATTAAAGTCAGACACAGACACAGCTGTGTGATAAGTCCCCGATATTTGTCAGGTTGCTCTCAAATCATTAGCCTCCGTGTTATGTGTCCGTTCACTCAACAGACACACACTGGGCACTTGCTGTGTTCCCACTGCTCGCCATACGGCCGTGCACAGAACGGACCAGATGTCTGCCGTCTACAACACTGTATTAGGTGAGTGATCATTCTCAGAATCGGACAGTGGCTCATCTGAAGAAAACCCAGTGTGGTTCCAGATTCCAGAAGGGCACGCAGAGAGAGGGGCAGACTGGTTTATCACGTGCCCCATCTCATGGTTTCCGACAAGGCCAAATGCAAAACGGAAGGGGGGTGGGGATTGCTCACAAGCTTCCTTCCTGTTTCTGTCTCAGAACTCAAGGCAGCGTTTCAGAGCTGGATGTTTCCTTTCCTCCCAAGCTAAGACTTTTGCTTTAGTTCTTACTCTTCCCTCCAGGTGAGAGGCTCCCTCTCAGGTACCTGACAGTGTTTCTGCCCTGCGTGCAGGCAGCACACGTCTCTTCTCTGGCGTTGGCTTTTTCCATAAGGCAGAATTGCTCCTCAGAGGAAATGTGCTTGTTCTGTGCTATCACAATTTAGGCCGCCTGAGACATTTGCTAGAAAATGCCGCTGGTAAAAAGCCACCACTAAGCTCCTAATTAAATCCACACTTCGGTCTTTTTATCCTTTTCTGTGGTAATGAAGAAAATGAGCCTCATATTTGCTAATTCATGGCTTCCCTTCATTTGTGGGGGATTAGGCTTTTCCTGCCTACATGAGGTATAAAGCATTTGCCGTCTCTTTCCTGTTACCTGGTTTATATGGAGTAAGGACATAGCAGCGTGGTGGCCTTTTCCATAGGTTGTTGCATGTCTAAAGAGCTACTCTTCCAAAATCTCTTACTATTCTTGTTTTCAACTAACAGAAATAGGGAAATAAAAGATGGTGTGCGTATGAGGTAAATGCTTGCAATGTTTGTAATTTTTTAAACTCAATTTCCGTGGCTCTTGACTTCTTCTAACACGACTTCACGCAAAAGTTGCTAAGGCCAAGCCAGAGCCCTTTTTGTAAACAGGGGACAAGGGACATGATAGCGGTAATGAAGGCAATCTGGGCCGTCTGTGGCATTGTGTGTGGATGAAAAGTGAAAAGCTCATTTTGAGTACAAAGGAAATGAACAAAACCTCGTGTCACCAAGAGAAGACCAAAGGGAGGCAGCGCCATTCTGTGCCACTGGCCCTGTGCCCTCCCCGTGGGAACGAGGCCATGTGGTCGGGAGCCTGGCCCTCACCCAAGTGGCTTCTCGTCAGCTCTGCATTTGGGCAGGCCTGGGGAGGAGGTACAGAATAGCAGTGGGGAGACTTCCCCGTTCAAATCCGGCCTCTGCCACTTCCCTGCCATGCTCTGTCTTTGTGACCTGAAGCAGTGAGGCACGGTACTCACCTCATACAGCTGTTAGGAGGTTTAAATGAGGTGATGCCCGTGGTGCGTGCTGCTTAGCCAGCACGTGGTGATAACTGGGAGGCGTCATTACTGCGGTACCCACGATGGGTGTCCAGAGAGAGGCCGAACTGAATGCACTTGGAGCAACTAGGGGCTCCTGGAGGGCAGGAATGAGAAGTCTGAATTAGGGAGCAAGCTTCAGAAAGTAGTTAGAGACCCAGCGGGCTAAGTCAGCAGGGATTATTAAGAAAAATATGGAATCAGAAGGATTATAGTGATGAGAAAAAAAAACACACACAGAAAATGCCTATAAAATCTGGAGGAAAAATGATATGCTTTTACCTCCTGTTAGAACAAAGAGGACTTTGCCGTGTGTGGCTCTAACTAGACAAGGGACTGGGCCCCAGCAGAGAGGACATTGAACCCAACTAGAATGGTCAAGGTCAAACGGGGCAAAGCTTCTTTGGTTTTCTGTTTGTTTGTCTGGTTTGGGATATTCCTGGGTAGGAATTTTATGGTTTTTGCTCTTCTAATATCTGACTTCTACATAACAGAATCAAAAATAGTGCTCTAGTAAGCCTTTAGAAAGTACAGACAAGTGTAATCCAACAAGGAGACCCTAGACTCTCCAGCTGGGACTAATGTTGTATATGTAGTACTCCCTTTTTATGTGAAGTTTCACTTTCCCTGGCTTCAGTTACTTGCAGTGAACCTTAATCTAAAGATAGTAAATGAAAAATTTTAGAACTTAACAATTCACAAGTTTGCAACTGCATGTCGTTCTAAGTAACATAATGAAATCTTGTACCATCCGGCTCCATACTGCCTGGGAGCTGAACCACCCCTTAGTCCAGCTGATCTGCCCTGCAGACCTCGCCCAGTAGTCACTCAGCAGTCTTCTCCTTTATAAGCTGGGGAAAATGCAGTACATTACAGTATAGGGTTCCGTATAGGGGACATGGTGTCAGGCATCCAGTTCTCAGAACACAGCCCCTGAGGTTAGGCAGGCACAACTGTATTTGTAAATTCATAGCATTTGATGTCTGGAAGAACTCCAAGAAGAAAACAAAAATCATGCCCCAGGCTTTCCTTAATATGCCAGTTAACGTCCTAAGGAGCTTTGGGAATTTTAGATTATGTTAAAAATATTTTATAAATTATTCAGTTAAATATATCGATGCTCACTGAATCTGCACTTATAAGAATTTACTTATCCTAGCAATGCCAATTTTAGAAAGAATAGAATACATGTGGAGATAACATAAGTGACTTTTTCAAGGTAAATGGTAGGAATCGTTCATCAGAGTGAGCTAATAATCAGTAAGGCATACAAAAACATAGGCCTAGGATTTGATCTAGCTGATTACTTCTGTTCATAGATGAAAAATAGTTCCTGAATTCCACCCAGCTCCTCTTGGAGCAGACAAATGTTAAAACAGAAAAAAGTGGCAATGTGCTTTTGTTCAGCATGGGCTCCTGGGGAAAGTCCTGTACTATTTTCATTTGGTTCCTATGGAAGCAGCGGCAGCAAGCTCAGCTAATAAATTTGGGCTGATGGTGTTATGGGATGAGACCACAGCATCAATTAATAGACAGCCGAGTGCTGAAATTGTGCAGAAGAGGAAAAAGAAAGCAGAACGATAACAAAATCTGCCAACTAAAAAAACTCAAAGTCGGCGCAGAAAAAGTATAGTTTCAAATTTGAGAAGGTATTTACTAACACCAGGGAATGAACCACAGATATTGTTTTCCCATCTGCCCTTCCGTCAGTAGAGACTCCAGGGAGGGCAATTTACCTGCACGGCGTCAGCAGGTCACAAGGGAGAGCAACTTGGGTCTTTCGTGGTGCTTTGAAACAACTTTGAAAAATTATGCTCTAATTTTTAGTTCATAAGGTGGGATTTTTAGAGTTGTCAGGTCCCCAGTATAAAACTTCTGAAAAGAATCAGATCGATCGAAAAGGGTTAAAGAACGAGCTGCCTAGTTTGGTTTGAATGGGTAATGCAGTAACAATGACCATCATCGTTAGCTGTTCTCTTCTATGGCTCCAGACAGAATTTTTTCCCGTTGGGAGTTTCCTGCTTGGTGTTTGTCTAAACTGGGAGGAGAGCTATTGCTCAAACTTTGCAACAACAGATTGCAAGCTAAGGCTTTTCTACATTTTGTTTAATTTTTCTGAGATGTTTCTTTTTCCAGAAAAGATTTATTGGTATCCTGGCATGCTCTCCATCTTGCCCAACATTCCCTGGGGACGTAGTTAAAACACTGTTTAGCTATAATTCTCCTGGGTGAGGAAGTGGCAGGTGGTGGCCGTGACATGGAAGCACAGATCTGAGCAAGTGTGGGCTGTTGACGTTCTCCTAGCCTTTCATATAGGAGCCCTCAAGACACCACGGTCATTCAGCAGACCGCGTGCCTTTCACCGAAGCCTGGCTGGCTTTGCACTTGCCTTTCCTGGGGCTCCAAAGCTCCTAACCACCAAGGTCTTTGTGTCAAGATGCAGAAAGTAGGCAAGCACACAGAAGGATAATGCCGAAGGATAACTTCTGAGTCAGGGAGGAAGTCAGAGAGAGCAGTAAAGCCCTACACAAAGGCTGCTGGTTCTCTCACCATGTTGGTTCCAACAGAGGTCAATCTTTGTGCATTGTCTCTGAGGCATTGAATACAGCATATTATTTTGGGGTAAAAATTGAGATTTCTTTTGGTGGCAAAGTATGCACAAAATAGAAGCTCTCTGTACTTGATTTCTTTGCTTTTGTTTAAATATCTCCAGAGGGATTCTTCTATGACATGATAGACCGCTCAAGACAAAACTTTCTTAATGATAGAAATGTTCAATGTCAGTCTGGCACGGTGGCTGACGCCTGTAATCCCAGCTTTCTGGGAGGCCGAGGCTGAGACTAGCCTGAGCCAGAAAGAGACCCCACCTCTAAAAATAGCCAGGCGTTGTGGCCGGGGCCTGTAGTCCCAGCTACTTGGGAGGCTGAGGCAAGACAATTGCTTGAGCCCAAGAGTCTGAAGTTGCTGTGAACTGTGACACCACAGCACTGTACTAGGGGGTGACAAAGTGGGACTGTCTCAGAAAAAAAAAAAAAGACATGTTCAATACCAAATCCACTAGAACTAGGAGATATGTTACCAAAGTTTAAAAAAATTCTGACATGCAGTGACTGGTGCTGACTGCCTACTCAGCAGAATATCTTCTCCTTCGTTCCTACTAGAACCTCCATTTCCTCTTGTCCAGCCACGTGCACAGGAAAGGGGGATCCCAGCTCCAGAGAGGAGTCCAGTTTCTCTGGTCAATGCCATGCATCTGGCAGTAATAGACTCAGGAATGTGCATGGGATTCAAGTCTGGCCAGAAGGATGTGAGCAGAAGTTTGCTAGAGGATTCTGGGAGTTGTCCCTGGCCATTCAGGGAATCACCGGAACCAGCCCTTTTCTCCTTGGATGGGAATAAGGAAACACAGGGCCAGTTGCTCTTACGGTCATCTCATGTCCACAGCCACCTGGTAGCCCATTCTGTACCCACCAGGGGGAGGAAACCGAGCCCCTCCCACCCACCCCCCACCCCGTAGGTCCTCGTGATGTAACTGAGTCGGTGCATCAATGATACTGCTTCTTCCTGTTCAAGGCCCTCAGGTCGAGCTTCTGTTCCTGGCAGCGGGAGGCATCCTTTTACCTCAGTAGGATCCCATCCGCCGCTCCCTGCCCTGTCTCTCCTCTCCCTCCGCCTTCTTCGCACCTGACCCCAGCTTTGCTCTGACTCACGCTGTCCACGCCTTGGCGCTCCCCTCTTGTTCTCCTGTCTCCTTTGCTCTTCCTCCCCTCCTGCCCTTCTCCCTGACAGCGGTGCCCACAGGTGTATCTTCATCTTGTTAGTCACAGCCAGGGTGAAGGAGAAGGACCCCCGAGGGGTGTGTATGATGGAACCTGGGGGGTTGTGCTCCGTTCCCCCCTTTCTACTCTGGACACCACCGTCAACAGCTCCCAGCAGCTCCTGCGGCTGCACCACCGTGTGGGGAAAAGTCTTCTGTGCTCTGAAATATCCACCCCCAACTATATTTTAATTGAAATGCCTTTGGTGATGATGCGTTAACATGGTGGCTCTCAACACTTTTTTTTTGGCTAGGCGCCTGTGGCTCAGCGGGCTAAGGCGCCAGCCACATACACCTGAGCTGGCGGGTTCGAATCCAGCCCGGGCCCGCCAAACAACAATGACGGTTGCAACCAAAAAATGGCCGGACGTTGTGGCAGGCGCCTGTAGTCCCAGCTACTTGGGAGGCAGAGGCAGGAGACTCGCTTGAGCCCAGGAATTGGAGGTTGCTGTGAGCTGTGATGCCACATCACTCTATCCAGGGTGACAGCACGAGGCTCTGTCTCAAAAAAGTTTTTTTGGTTTTTTTTTAACCTTAACTCACATTAAGCCTCAACAGTCAGTACACACGTAATGCACCCATGAACACCGAGGCAAAACCTCGTCACCTGTGATGCTTGCTGACATTTTCCAGTGTATTCTATCTCAGTTTTTAAAAGTGACTGTCTCTCGTCACTAAATTGATATTATGGATGCTCGTGACCACCACATCTATTTCAACCCATAGCAGAAACCCTAGTGGTAAAGTCATAAACTTATAAGCAAATCTTTGAGGGTAGTTAAGGTTTTACTTAAACCTGGAAAAAAGGATGCCAACACAAACTACAAGGGGTTCTCTGTAGTTAATGCATACCACTTTCCCTAAAAAAAGGAGTGAGTGAGAATATGTGAGTGCTGACCTAGTAATCATAGGGGATCTTTCTGAAATGACAAATGTGTCTCAAAAACACCATTGTAGTTGTTTCTGAAACATAGAGATGTTTTCTTCAAAAGCTGTTGGTGTTCCAAAGCCAATTTTTTAATTGTATTTTTATGTTTAACTTTTAATTTTTTTTTTTGTTTTTTTTGAGACAAAGTCTCAAGCTGTCACACTGGGTAGAGTACCATAGCATCATAGCTCATAGCAACCTCAAACTCTTGGGCTCAAGCGATCCTCTTGCCTCAGTTTTTTTCTGTTTTTCATTTTTTAGTAGAGATGGGGTCTCACTTTTGTTCAGGCTGGTCTTGAACTCATGACCACCTGGGCCAGAGTGCTAGGATTACAGGTGTGAGCCACCACACCCGGCCAACTTTTAATTTTGGATTCTTTTTTCTTTCTGACTCATGCAGTCATGCCCCCACCATGGAGTGACCCTCACTAGACCTTGGCCTTTTGCTCTTCACCTTCCCAGCTTCCAAAACTACAGCCCAGACATATTTTGTTTCTTTACAAATTGCCTATCTATATTATTGTTATAGCAGCAGAAAAAAAATGATGAACTCATTCATGAATTTTGAGTCCCAGTGAATTTAAAGGGTTTTGTGAATGGTGCTGAGCCCCGCGGATGCTTCTCCCACAACTGTACCTGAGGCAGACACACACATGCACACATTTGATTTTTAAGCCTGCTTCCCAGTCTTTTCAACCTTTTTTATATCATGGGTCACTTAAGTTATGTTGATCCCTCCCCCCCAAAAAAAGAATATACTTACTATGTTTTGAATTTCTTCCAAAAATAATTTAATTAATGGTCTTTAACATTTTTCACAGTACAATAATTGAAAATCACTGTATTCAATACAATGCAGACTGTTTGATTATTCACAAATTCTATTTTCTCCTTTATAAAATATTAATATACTAAGAAATATATTAGGTTTTCTCTTTTATGTTTATACTTATATTTAATGTGATATGTCGAGAATTATTAGGAGATAACATTAAATGGAATAATAAAGCCTTAGTAGTTAAAATAAGATTTTGGAGACAGACTCAAAATGCAGTTTTATCTCTTTCTAGCCCTATGAACTTGGGTAAGTTACTTAACCTTCTCAGGTCTGATGTTCCTCATCTATAAAATGATTCACCTCATGAGGATGTTACAGGATTGAATTTATCTCTACCCATTAAATTAATTTCATGATTCACTAATGGGTCATGGTCACCAAAAACATAGCCATTACCCACAGCAGAAAGTCTGATATTAAGAGCCACGAGGAGGCAGGCACCTGTAATCCCAGCTGCTAGGGAGGCCAAGGTAGGAGGATCCCTTAATACCAGGGGTTTGAGACCAGCATAAGGAAATTCCCACGTCTAAAAAATAGAAATTAAAGAACAAGAAGGATTGCGGGTGTTTACAAATTTGTAATACGTCTCTGTGTGGGGTGAGCACTCAGCACAGGGATTCCTAGCAGCAGGTGCTCTGTAAATGGTTGCGACCAGCAACAACCGATGATACTGGTGACATGTTCATCTCCTCTCTCCTTCGAGGGGTGAAGCAGAGGTCTGGGACATGGCACTTCTCTCTTTCCTTTAGTGTTGGGGCTTCTCTCCTCTGCTTCACAAACCACACGTGCACCGTGAGATGGGCCGTGAGTCCTGGATTGTAGAATAATACGGCGTATAATACAGAAACAAAATATGTCTGGGCCGGGGTTTCGGAAGCTGGGGAGGTGAAGAGACGTGTGTGTGTGTATGTGTGTGTGTGTCTGTCTGTCTGTCTGTCTGTCCCTTCTTGCTAAAGAAACTTCCTTTAAATACTCTGGAAAATAATGACAGGAAACTTTACAAAATCAGGAGAGGGTGTCAGGAAGTGTAGGATGTGAGGTTACTTTCATTTCCTTCAGAGCTTTGCTTGTTGATCATATATTTGTATAACTTTTAAGAAGCAGAAAATTGGCTCAGCACCTGTGGCTCAACGGGCTAAGGCGCCAGCCACATACACCTGAGCTGGTGGGTTCGAATCCAGCCTGGGCCCACCAAACAACAATGACAGCTGCAACCAAAAAATGGCCAGGCATTGTGGCAGGCGCCTGTAGTCCCAGCGACTTGGGGGCCGGAGGCAGGAGACTCGCTTGAGCCCAGGAATTGGAGGTTGCTGTGAGCTGTGATGCCACCGCACTCTATCCAGGGTGACAGCTTGAGGCTCTGTCTCAAAAAAAAAAGAAGCAGAAAATTCACTCTTCCTTCTCTTTAAGATCCAGTATGTGAAATAAAAAGCTGTGACCACAGAGGAAAGGACCAGTTTACCTTTCTGCAGAATACTCTCCAGCAATAATTGCATGTCTGATCCCGGGTTAGGGGCCTCTGGCCAGGATCTTGTCACACTCACCCTCAATCATGGATGAAAACCTGCACTCTCAAGCATTTCATGCTACTACGGGAAGGCTATAAAAGTAAAATGCCTTCAAGTATAAGGAAATATTTTTAAAATTCTGATTATTACCTTCTCCCCAGAAGACAAATCAACAAATCAACTCAGGCAAATCAACAAATGCTTAAAACTGAAAACTTTTGAACCGAGGCTGCAGAAACACCAGTACCTCGCAGGGGGTAGCAGGCGCATGAACGATGACCATCCGATGCTTTTCCAAATGCGCAGGAGAATGAGGGTGCTGCCTGAAGCCTTTCTGCATGAGATGGGGGTCTGCATCCTGCAGTCATCACTGAGCCACACATTTCCTCTCCAACACGAGAGCAGTTTATCTGCAAATAAATTTCTAGAGTTCCTATTTGGCTGAAAGCCAGAATAAACAATGAAAAAACAATTGTTTGGCAAGCCTCTGCTTTGCTGATACAAGTGTACGGTTGTGGGTGGGCTTCTCTTTTTTATTGGACTTACTAACGCCTTGAGACTCAGAAAATAAAGTGCAGTCCATCTTTTAAAAGTTTATGGCCTAAGTCAAGCGATTAAAATGGTCATAATTTAGGTCCACTCAAGAAGCTTCAATGCAAAAGGCAGGAAGTGGCTTCATATTAAAAGCAGCTTCCCCTTGACTTCTTAATAAAGTTCCCTATGAAAATATTTATGGCGGGCATATGTTGTTTTCATCTGCCCACAATCCCTTCCTCTGGGAAACCACTTCTCTCCCCTTCCACGTGGGCTTACAGGGGCTGCCAGGCACCACTCTCTACCCTGACGCCAGCCACTCCGGCAGCACAGAACACAGGTCTGCCCACCGAACCGAAAATTCGCTTTTCCTGAAGCTGAAATATTGATGTGGAAATAGTTAGGCTTCCTTTTCCCTGGGTGCTAATTTAGGCAGGACATCCCAGAGCTGCAAGTTGCCATCTTCACTAGCACATGTGAATGAGTGAGGAGGCCAGCTGCAGGAGAGAATGGCAGAGACAGGCCAGGGTGCGGGAGAGGAGGAGGAGGAGAAAAAGAGAACTGGAGAAAGGGGGAGGGGAAAGATGAGAAAGAATAGGGGAGGAGGAAAAAGAGAAGAAATGTAATCTAACCTCGGTGGAGCCCTAATGGAAGCCAGCTGATTCGGGAACTTCCCACCTACTTGACTCAACCAATTTCCTTCTCTGTTGAAGCTGGTTTAAATGGGAGTCTGTAACCAAGAGAAGCCTAAGTAATAGCTGTGTTCTTTCACTCCTCCGACAGACAGTTGCTGCGTGCCTGCTGTGCCTGCTATCAGCAGCTACTAAGGGTAGATGAGAGAATTGTTTGCATATACAAAAGCATACAATATGCTTTTCATTTGCTTATTTATTTTAGCCTTTGATGTGTTCCTGAGTACATTTTAGCCAAGGCAACAGCTCTCAACGATGTTTAAGATACAGGTTTTTAAAAGTACTTAACATTGTTTTTTTTTTTCATTTCTCGTGCCTTCTTCACAAGACACTTCAGGTCATTTGTAAAGGAAAATAGCAAAAAAGACCACACCATTTCTCCAACTTGTGAAAATCTAATTATAAAAATAACGCACTAATATTGTGAACAAATACTGCAGAAGGCTAGAAAGTGAAAAATAGCTTTCCTTTTTTTAATTTCAGGTTTCTGTGAGGATACAAACAATTAGGTCACAAGTTTTGAATTTGTTAGGTAGAGTCCCTCTTGGAATTGCGTCTCACACCCCAAAGGTGTGCCGCACGCCCCCACCTTGTGCCTATTAAGTGGTACATCAAACCTCTCCTCTCCCTGTCCCTCATTCCACCTCCCCATCCTCCTCATTAATTATCTCACCCAGAGATAATTAATCTTAACAGTTTACTCTGAATTTGTCCACTACTTTCTCAGGGTATCGGACTAAGACTTGAAAGCTGAACAGTAGACTTTCAAGGCAGCAAAGGGAAGGTTATCTCTGCAGCTGAAGGAGTGACCCAGCAGGGCCACGCTTGGTTCCTACTCCATATGCACACAGTTCTCTTCTTTATGCAAGTTTTGAATATGCAAAAGTCAAGAAAGTAAAATCCACACGGATAGAAAAAAATGAAGCCCTCCCAGCAACACCAATAAGCCGAGGAAGTTGAAACCTGAACAGCAGAATCAGAAAGGACACTGTCCACTGTGTTCTTTGGAAGTAAAATAACGGGCCATGACACAGTCTGTCTCAAACCTTTCTTGGTGGCCCCCATTTAATTTGGCCTAAAAACACGTTGCTCAGTCTGATAACATCCCTCGCATTTATCTGAGGAGCTTTCCCTCCCCTGCTCACTGGGGTTATATCTCAGGATTATGTTGGTCCAGAAAAACAGGGTAGCGGTGTGAGTCTGCTTCCTTGGCTCCTCTCCGCCCTCTCCCAGTTGGGCCTGCGTGCTGGGCAGGCTCGGTGATGCCCCGACCCAGCACAGGCCGGCTCCCCCTACAACAGCTTGCTCTTCCTCTCAGGCCCAGCACTCACCCTCATTCCCTCCTTCTCTCCCCGTCTGGAAGACTCCACAAAGCTGGCCTTTACTGAAGAAAGATATTAGTATGCTAGCCTTTTGTTTTAAATAATCCCTTGTAGTTCCCCTTTATAAAAGGGAAGGCAAAGAGGCATTAGAAAGCACGACCCAATCTGCATTTGTCTGGGCGTTGAGGGGACAGGGTCATGAAGCTTTAAACAAAGCAATAGCAAAATTAGATTTTCTTGTGAAAAAGAAATTCTGATGCCGACAGGGAGGGTAGGTGAAGGGGAGTAAGGACGGGGGCAGTGACACCAGTTAGGAGCTAGCGCCAGTAATTCCAGAAAGAGATGTTAGGGCCCAGCATCTGCATCCTGCTGTGTCCAAGCGAGTCTCCATTCTACTGGCCTAATCATAGGCCAATCTCCTAGCATAAAGACCACAATGCCGGATACATTCCGGCCTTCCTTGCAGCCAGAGTTAGGACTCTAACGATAGGATAATTCTGGAAGTGCTGGAGGAGGCAGCAGCGACACTGACCCTCTACAAGTCCGCTCAGGGCCAGCAGCAATGCAGCCCAGGTGAGGCCTCCGGGGTCACTGGGGGCAGCGGCAGTGTCTTTGATGCAGAGGTTCAATATTGTGTATTTGGCTGTGGTTCTGGACGCCTGAACTTCCTTTGCTCCTGTTCATTTTCCAAACCTGAGTCTTCAGATCTCTGAGAAAGTTTCTTTTGATCTTTAAAATAATCCTCTGGGGAAGTAAGACAGGTATTATTTTCATTAAGACGAGCAAAACGAAACTCGAAACATTGGGTGACTTGTTTAAGCTCACAAGAAGTAAGTGACACAGCCAAGGCTTGGTGACAGGGCTCAGTAGTCTGAACTAGCCCCTGCTTATCAAATGTGGTCCCTCACAGTCCCTGGAAAATATGGCAAAATGGAGGGAAGTGCTAGAATCCGGCACTCTCACATGGCACAAGTGTCTGGGGTTATGTAGAAGTCTCATTAGAATATAAGGTGCTGGGGCGGCACCTGTGGCTCAAAGGAGTAGGGTGCCCACCCCATATGCCAGAGGTGGCGGGTTCAAACCCAGCCCCGCCAAAAACTGCAAAAAAATTTAAAAAAAATTTGAATATAAGGTGCTTAAAACAACATATAATGGAGTAAAATGCAAAGCCAAGGTATGATTAACAATTTGAATCAATCTTACCTTTGTGAGGAGTGAGCTTTTAGACTCCCAAGGAACACAAAATCATTCATTTCTATAGTATGTGTACTTTGGTTAAAATATATGAGAATTCCTGAAATGAAACATTAGCTAATCCCTAGGCTAGTGTTACAACGAGTAAACCCCATATTTAACCCCACATATCTGTTCTTTGAGTATGTATTTAATAGCCTCATCCATTTATGTTTTACACCCAGAAGTCCAAAACATCTAAATAAATGCACAATAAAATTTATTTGGCTAAAGATTGGGAGAGATATGTCTAGCTAATGCTACTATAAATATATAAAACACTCTGTTAAATATCTACTGAAAAAGAGATAAGATGTAAGATGTCATTTCCATATCTGCTTGTTGTGCTGAAATGACTATTTTGTCATCTGGAGAGAATTATGTGAGATGATTTCATAGTGAGGAAATAAACTACTCATGTTCCAATGAAAGGGTAAGATAGGTATGAATCATAATCATTCTAAATTATAGTTATTAAAATTTTATAAATTCAAAACTCTTCAGTTCTATACTGCTTCAGCAAGGGGTCCTTTCCAAGCAGCTTTGACCAAAGAGTATTATTTCCAGAATGTTATAAGCATACCCGGTTACATCTATCAAACGTATCCATTTGTTTGTTCTATTATTCATTCAGGAACTGTGCTAGGTCTTAAGACAAAGATAAATACCACATTGACATGTAAATAAGAAATTATAAATGATGTGATTTATAATAGTAGAAGTAGTAAAAAGCACAGTGTATGCATCAAAAAATAAACTCTGCCTATTAGTGTCACAGAGAGGTTGACTTTTGCACTGGGTCCTGAAGGATGAATATGAGAATAACAGTGGACAATATGTGGGAATGTTGAGCAGAGGATAAAATTTTAGACAGGGTGCGGTATGTGCAAAGACATGGAGGCACAAAATGGCTTCATAAGTTCAAAGACTTGCAAGTATTTTTGTGTTTTATAGAACCTACTATTGAGAAGCTATGTGGGAAAAGAATTTAGGCAAATAGCACAGATGATGAAGGACCTTAAATAATCATGCCACATGGGTCAGGGGCATTGCAAAAGATTTTCCTTTTGGAAAAATGGCTCGGAAGATCGTTTGGTAGGGTGGATAACTTGAAGAAGAGAGAAACAAATGCAGAGTCCAGGAAGAAGTCACCAAGACACGTGTAAACAGAGAAGAACAGATGAGAAAACATCGGGAACCACAGAAATTGATAATAAATTGGATATCAAAGGTTAAGACTTACACAACTGGGTGATTGTCAAGCCAGAAAACAAAACAGGAAATATAGACAAAACAGATTTGATGGAAATTCACAAGTTTAGTTTCAGGAAGATCCTGTTTGAATTGGTAGTGAATTAGGTGGGTAGAGCTATAGTGCAAGAGGTCAGGGCTGGCTGCACTAATTTAAGCCATTGATTACACAGTGGTTATGACAACTGGGGGAGTGAGTGAGATTGCATAATAGGGGAAGATCTGCTGAAGAAGTATTGAATGCATGTCTGAAATGTTACTAGCAGTTGTCACATCTCTGCCGGGACTGAGCACTGGCCTGTTTTCTCATTCACGCCCACAAAGGCACGTTGTGATGAGCTAGAAGGAGTGACCCCAGTGCTGGCTCCTTGGAAGTCTCTGCACAATGTCAGGCAAGTCACTTAAACATCCTCGTCCTTGATTTCTTCAAGGACAAATGTCCTTGTCAAATGAGGCCGTCAGATTAGATGAGTAATTCTAAATTAAAGACTCTGTAATTCTTTAACCGATTCTCCAAATCTCATGATTTTTCATTTCTCCCCAGTGGGCTCTGAGGAAGTTGCCAGTGAAACCTGAAATAACTGGAAAATAGGCATTGAGAAAGAAACCTGGCCCAGGAAGAGCCACCAATCTCATAATTTCCCCCTGAATAATGGAAACTTGATTTAGAAAAATATTTTTGCTGTGATTTGGGACCAGTTATTAGAGACTATCGTGAAAATGTAGGCCTTTTTATTGAAAGGGAATGATACTTGGCCTCAATTATTTCGGCTTTGATTGAATGACATTTGGGGTCCAAATTTTTTGGAAAATTACTGTGTGAGTTTGTCCCATTTAAAAGGTACACACTTACAGCTTCATTGCAGTAAGGATTATGTAACAGGTCCGATACTATGTGTCCCTTCTGGCCACTTATGACTGCCTAGGAGTAATACAGGAAAGCAAAACATTTATTGTAATTATGTTGCATTAAAATTGTATGTCTTTACCATAGCAGGCAATTCAGATAATTGTGCCTGAAGACCTTACTGATGGATGGGCTGATAGGTGCTGAGCTGGCCCCAAACAAAATACATAAAAACCTTTTCCATTGAGTTCCCCAAAATGTGAAGTGTAGTGAACTATGAGCTCCAAAGAAAGCGAGACTGTAGTTCAACCATCAAATCAAACATCTGTGAAAGACGCACACGGGCTGTATTGTCACATGTGAGCAGGACAGCTTTTGTGAAGTTATTGCCTTGTTTTGGTTGAGCTGCAGTCCAGCAGTATCCTTATTTAGCCTCCGAATTATGATCATTCTCTGCGTGTCAGGAAGAAGATCCCAGGGTGAGCAGCCCAAGCACACTGTGGCCTTCAGTAGGCATCGCCCTAAAGTGTCAGAACATGCTAAAGAGAAACCCGGGGCCCAAAGAATAGAATTTTCACAGAGTCCGTGAAAAGCAAAGAGCTGAAAAGCAGAAATTCATACATGTAAAACAGACAACTGGCTCGGCGCCTGTGGCTCAATGGGCTAAGGCGCCAGCCACGTACACCTGAGCTGGCGGGTTCGAATCCAGCCTGGGCCTGCCAAACAACAATGACAGTTGCAACCAAAAAATGGCCGAGTGTTGTGGCGGGTGCCTGTAGTCCCAGCTACTTGGGAGGCGGAGGCAAGAGATTCGCTTGAGCCCTGGAATTGGAGGTTGCTGTGAGCTATGATGCCACAGCACTCTATCCAGGGTGACAGCTTGAGGCTCTGTCTCACAAAAAAAAAAAACAAAACAAAACAGAAAACAGGTAACTAATTAAAAGGCAAAATGGAAGAGAATATGAACACAACAAAAGTAACATAACATCTAGAAATAGACATAATAATAAATATGCAAGATCTTCATGAAGAAAACTTTTTTTTTTAAATAGAGTCTTACTTTGTCATCCTGGTTAGAGTGCCCTGATGTCATCACAGCCCATAGCAACCTCAAACTCTTGGGCTCAAGTGATCCTCTTGCCTCAGCCTCCTGCCACAACACTTGGCTAGTTTTTTCTATTTTTAGTAGAGATGGAATTTCACTCTTGCTCAGGCTGGTCTCAAACTCCTGACCTCAAGTGGATCCTCCTGCCTCAGCCTCCTAGAGTGCTAGGAATGTAGGTTTGAGCCACCATACCTGGCCAACATGAAGAAAACTTGACAACACTATCACTGGCTGTAAAAGAAGACTCTGGACAAATGAAAGGCTTTTATCTTGGAAAGAGATCCAAGGTATATTACTAAGTAAAAAAAGAGGCAACACAGTATTACAGTATAATATATACTTTTTATATAAAAGAGGAGAAAATAGGAATCTATATTTGTATTAACTTGGGCATAAAGAAACTCTGAAAGAATATATAAGAAATTATCTATGGAGGGGGTGGGAAATGAGCAGGTTAGAGACCAGAATAGGCGAGAGGGTTTTCATACCCATCATAGTGTTGGAGCACTTCCTGGTTAAGGACTTTATAGCTATGACACCCCATGCCGTGGTTGTACTGTAATTTGCTTAAATCAGACTGATATTGGGGTTGTTTTTCATCATTTGCTGACATAATCGGTCCTGCAATTAATCAGATAAATGATTACCTTTTCAAAAAATCTGAATTTTAAATATGTAAATAAAATTTTCAACCAAAAAAAATTTTTTTTAAACGTAAACACTTCCAAATGAAAGCTCTAAGTATAACCAGTGAAGATCAAAATATAAAAGATGTACACAGTAGGCGAGGTGCAGTCACTCACACCGGGGTAATCCTAGGGCTTTGGGAGGTCATGGTAGGAGGATTTCTTGAGGCCAGGAGTTTGAGATCAGCCTGAGCAAAAGTAAGACCTGGTCTTTACAAAAAATACAAAAATTAGTCAGACATGGTAGTGCATGATTGTAGTCCCAGGTACATGGGAGGCTGAGGCAGAAGGATCTGTCCAGTCCAGAAGCTTGAGGTTGCAGTGAGCTATGATGACATCATGGCACTCTAACCCAGGAGCAGAAAAAGACCCTAAAAAAAAAAAAAAAAGAATATATATGTGTATACATACACACACACACAGACACACACAACTGCGTGTACACGTATAAACTGTGAAAGTCTTGGAAGTGGCCAAGTCCGAGGTGAATCCTTAGACATCCCGACTTTCCTTTCCTTTTCCCGCTCCCATCCTTGCACCGCCGTCCACACACTCGCTTCTGGGGCCCCCGCTCTCCTGCCCTGTATGAGGACGTGTCCCTGCGTCCTCGTCGTGCTCTGGGGAACCTGCCGTGCAGGTGCAGAATCAGGCGAAGGATTTCATCTGTGCAAGTCAGCACAGGGCTCAAAAGTCGTCTTCACTCACCAGCTGGCGTTATTGTCACGTGTCTTTTGCCACAAGTGGTTAGTTACCTTGCTAGACTATCGGTGTGGCGAGGTAACTTATTAAAATATTAACTTGTATTCTTCTCGCTATGGTTTTAACCCCTCCCTTCTGAAGCTCGGTTTTTGACCCCTTGTCTCAGAGGTGGTTTGCAGCTGAGCAGAAAGCTGGGGCTCCTTGAAGAAAGGCACTCCATTTCTTTGTAAAAACTTCCACTCATTAAACAGATTGTAATAAATGTCCAAAATGGAAGAACGAGACAGGAGTACCTTTGAACATGGCAAGAGGGAAAGGAAAAAGGGCTAATTCTCCAGGTGTGGGTGGGGACATCAGCCTACAGGTCTTTAGAGCAACAGGGATGCACTCTGTCCCCAGGCGGAGCCCCAGAGAGAAGAGCTGCATGGCTGCTGAGACCTGGGCACTGGGGTTCCAGGCCTGGTCATTTCCCATTTCCACTAAGAGGCCCAGCATCAGTCTGTCACTGGATTTCAAGGACCCATCGGACACTAAGTCTATCAGCAGCACCCACAGCATCGCAGGGAATAGAACTATCCACTGTACATCAGTTAGAAATGCTTTTAGCTGTAAATGAGAAAAAGCCCACATACAGCAGTTGGCTAAAACAGAGAGGGCATCTCTTTTTCTCAGACAAGAATTCTGGAGAGAAGTAGCTTCTGCAATTGGTCAGCAGCTCAGTGATGGTGGCGCTACCAAGTCTGCAATTCCAGGCATTGCAGATCCCTGGCCTGGCCCGCGGGTTACAAGGGGCTGGCTGCATTTCCACCAGCCGTGTGCCGGCATTACAGTAAGAAGGGAGGGAGGAGGAAGGAGCACTCAGAACTCACATCCCGTTTATCAGGAAAAGCCAAGCCTGCATTCCTCTGACCTCGCCCAGGCCAGTTCCATCACTTGGCCACTTGGCCAGTCCTAGCTGTAAGGTGAAGTGGCAAAGGGAACGTCTCCAGGACCAGCTGTAACAGTAGTGATGCCCATACCCAGACTCTGCACACTGCCTAAGCATCTTGATCCCATTATCAGGAGAAGAAACCCTAATAGTGATGGAGATTTAATTTCCACCCCACAGAGAGACACAACAGGATTAGGATACACTTTCAAGAAACCAATTTGGAAAAGAAAAAAAGGCAGATAAACACCTTCTTAAAACAACAAGAAAGGGTAAAGTGATACTTGTTGCATAACAGTTTATGGTTGCAAATTGGTTGCCTTGTACACGCAAAGTCAGTGTCCCTGACTTTCTGCTCCTTACCTGATGAGTCAGCCGTAAGCAAAGGAAAAGAAAGTAGGAAAGCAGTGGCAGATGCTTCCTGGAAAGTCATTTCCAAATCCACTCACCATGAACCTGGGAGCTCAACCATGGACATTTGGACACCAGCAATGAACACAAAACTCAGCTGATGAGGCACATTTGTCTAAAGGTCATTGTGATTTAAACTTAGTCATAGAATCTCTAAAAGGTGCAATGCAGGTGACTGGATGTGGACTCCCTTTAAATCTCATTTAATTGGATAATGCTTATTCTTAATGTCAGATGTGAGTCTCTTTTAAATATTGGAATTTCACTGATACCCTGATCCTGTTCGGCAGGTTCCCCACCTTTCTAAATATCCATTTCATACTGGATGTTCTCCTGGACTTGATTTGCACTGTGTTTTTAACTGGCATTAGACCAATGGATGTCTGCTTCTATTTTCTCCTGTACTGCTATTCCCAGGAACATACTGTCCTCTCGTCACCTGGCTGTCGTCTTTCCCCAGAGGGAGGGTAGTAGTGGGTAGTGCCTTCCACATAGGAATGGCAGCAGAACCCAGGAAGGTAAGGAAGATAAGCTGCTGCCTCCCAGGGAGAGGGACCATTAACTGAAGATCGTAAAATGCAATTCATCAGCTTATCTCTTTCAAACCGAATGCAGGAAGTATTTCCCAATGGTAACCACTTGCCAGTTGGAAGTTAAACACATATGAACAAGATAGGTAAGATTGATGGGGGCCCTTTGGACTTTTCCAGAGAAACTGTCTTTTAATGTTACAAAGGAACAAATAAAATGAATATTCTTATGGTCACTATTTAATATTGACAAGTAGTATCTGTTCTACTTTCTACAGTAAGCTGTTCTACTTTCTAAGATGAAAGTTATTACCTAAATTAAATAAATTTCAGGGAGAAAGAAGACAAATTCAGGGACTGTTACGTACACCATAGAGCTGAAAGCTCCAACCTTTTGGCTTCTCTGTACCACATTGGAAGAAGAAGAGCTATCTTGGGCCACTCATTAATACTCAAACACTAACAAAAACTGAGGAGCAGAAAAAGAAAAGGTCTATGCATAATTTTCAGGATATCTGCCACCACAGATTAGCAAGAAAGTCCTCACATAATCTGCATGTGGCCAAGGGCCATAGGCTGGACCCCCTTGCTGGTAAGGCCTGTGGACCCACTCTCATTGGCAGATAGCCGGGAGCAGCGGCCCACATGTCTTTTTTTTTTTTTTTTTGTAGAGACAGAGTCTCACTTTATCGCCCTAGGTAGAGTGCCGTGGTGTCACACTGCTCACAGCAACCTCCAGCTCTTGGGCTCAAGCGATTCTCTTGCCTCAGCCTCCCTAGTAGCTGGGACTACAGGCGCCCGCCACAGCACCCGGCTATTTTTTTGTTTTGCAGTTCGGCCCGAGGCCGGGCTTGAACCC